>JAPDOI010000305.1:600000-870261 GCA_029168955.1 Aplectana chamaeleonis
TGATGTATGTTCTAGCGAGGGAAACTTCGTATCTGCTCACCCCACTCAGTTAAATGCACGTATAAAATAAGGGTGACTGCGGATGCGCAGAAGGGATCACAATAGGGCCTCATTGGATAAGCCTAAGAAGATCATGCAGCTCCTCTCTGGCATTGATTTCCGGTTGCAGTCGCCGTATTTCCCGCGCTTCCATCACTTTTCGTTCCAAGGGTGTCAGCAGATATCGATGGAGAACCACTACATCAAAGTGAGGTGCGATTTCGTTACTGTGTCTCACATTGCGGTGTCTAGCGAAGCTGCTGTTTGGATAGGCAGCAGGATTTGCTAGGGCTCTTCTATGTTCGTCCAAAGGAACTTCAACGGCCTCATGGTCTCACCCACGTACTTCTCTCCGCATGCCCGACAGGTGATCATGTATACTGTCCCACGTAAATCACAGATTTTATTTGAGGTGCAGTAGCGACAGGATTGTTCTTGACACAGGCTTTCATATGGCCTGGACGACGTGAGGAGATCGCGCAGGGTCGGCGGTGGGCGAAAAACTAGTCGTATTGGCAGCATAGAGCGCTTGACAACATTGTCTACTTCTCTTGCTACCTTCTCGTTGACGTAAGGCAGAGCCAATGTGATTCCATCTGCGGCTCTATGGAGGGTCCACGTTCTCAGGCTGTTTGTAGAATACCCATTTGATCCAGAATCATCCTTATCTTGGCATCCACGATAGGGTCTCAGAGGGTCCCGAGCTCCTCTTTCGTTTTCAGAAGGTTGCTTATGACGTTGGCCTTCATGAACATAGGGTGAGCACTTCTGGGGTGCAAAAGTGTGTTAGAAGAAGCTTTTTTGTACCATAGGTGTTCTTTTTGTCCTCCTACTATTCGCACCTTAACGCTAGGAAATGGCAAGAAACCACTCTAATCGGGATTTTCTAAGGTGAAGCTTACGTTAGGATCTTGCGAACTCAGCGCTTCCAGCGTGCAGCTCAAATCTCTTTCACTTGTTCCGATGACAAAAACGTCATCTATGTAGCGCTTATAGGAAAGAATTCCGGTTGTTAGAGATGACTTTTAGATGTGGTCCAGGAAAATAATCGCCAGCAAAGGCGCTATGCGATTCCCCATTGCTAGGCCACGCTTTTGCTTGTAGATTTTGTTATCGAAGCAAAATATGTTGCATTCAAGTGCTGCTTCAAGGAGAATCCTTATCTCCATATCAGAAAACCCTATCATCGACACGTCGCTACGATGTTCATTCAAAAGCGTCAGAACAGCATTCACTGCTCCTGTATTGTTGACGTTTGTATGTAAAGATGTCAGATCGAAACTTGCGTAAACTGCAGTCGATGGTACGGGACAGCTACGTAATGAAGCAAGAAAATCATCGACGTTTATGATATGATACGTAGCCGTCCCGTACCATCGACTGCAGTTTACGCAAGTTTCGATGTGACATCTTTACATACAAACGTCAACAATACAGGAGCAGTGAATGCTGTTCTGACGCTTTTGAATGAACATCGTAGCGACGTGTCGATGACAGGGTTTTCTGATATGGAGATAAGGATTCTCCTTGAAGCAGCACTCGAATGCAACATATTTTGCTTCGATAACAACATCTACAAGCAAAAGCGTGGCCTAGCAATGGGGAATCGCATAGCGCCTTTACTGGCGATTATTTTCCTGGACCACATCGAAAAGTCATCTCTAACATCCGGAATTCTTTTCTTTAAGCGCTACATAGATGACGTTTTTGCAATCGGAACAAGTGAAAGAGAGTTGAGCTGCACGTTGGAAGCACTGAATTCGCAAGATCCTAACGTAAACTTCACCTTAGAAAATCCCGATGAGAGTGGTTTCTTGCCATTTCCTAACGTGAAGGTGCGAATAGTAGGAGGACAAAAAGAACACCTATGGTACAAAAAAGAAACTTCTTCTAACACACTTTTGCACTCCAGAAGTGCTCACCCTATGTTCATGAAGGCCAACGTCATACGCAACCTTCTGAAAACGAAAGAGGAGCTCGGGACCCTCTGAGACCCTATCGTGGATGCCAAGATAAGGACGATTCTGGATCAAAACGGGGATTCTAAAGCAGCCTGAGAACGTGGACCCATAGACCCGCAGATGGGAATCACATTGGCCTGGCTCTTACGTCAACGAGAAGGCGTAGCAAGAGAAGTAGACAATGTTGTCAAGCGCTCTATGCTGCCAATACGACTAGATTTTCGCCCACCGCCGACCCTACGCGATCTCTTCACGTCGTCCAGGCCATATGAAAGCCTGTGTCAAGAACAATCCTGTCGCTACTGCACCTCAAAGAAAATCTGTGATTTACGTGGGACAGTATACATGATCACCTGTCGGGCATGCGGAGAGAAGTACGTGGGTGAGATCATGAGGCCGTTGAAGTTCCGCTTGGACGAACATAGAAGAGCCCTAGCAAATCCTGCTGCCTGTTTAAACAGCAGCTTCGCTAGACACCGCAATGTGAGACACAGTAACGAAGTCGCACATCACTTCGATGTAGTGGTTCTCCATCGATATCTGCTGACACCCTTGGAGCGAAAAGTGATGGAAGCGCGGGAAATACGGCGACTGCAAACGGGAATCAATGCCAGAGAGGAGCTGCATGATCTTCTTAGGCTTATCCAATGAGGCCCTATCGCAATCCCTTCTGCGCATCCGCATCCACCCTTATTTTATACGTGCGTTTAACTAAGTGGGGTGAGCCGTTAAGAAGTTTCCCTCGCTAGAACATACATCAGAATCTCCTTTAGCGCCTTTGGAGTTTCGCAGCCAACCACTACCAAACGCGAAGGGAACCCTGGTTCGTATTGTCATTGTATTGTGTTTTGTTTGCCAACCACGTTTTGTAAAGAAATGTTTAAGGTCTGACGACGGCTTTAAGAGCCGAAAGCTTACCGACAATAAAAAAGATCGAGCTTCCAACTCTACATCAAAGAATATATCATATTGAAGCTCAGAGACAGTTCAATTCTTTAATACCTAATACTGGTTTACGTTCTTAGACTCTTGTTGTGAAATACTTGATAAGTAGTGCGAATTCGTGTTAATCGGTGACTTCAATCTACCCTTCATCAAATGGCCACTGTCTAACCACAGGAGTCGGCCGCTTTGTAGGACCTCTCACGAACTCGTCAACCTGGTTAGCTGCTATGACCACGAGAAACTGATCAACTTACACACCTGTCTGAACAACAACACTCTTGACCTTATTTTGACAAACAACCGGTCAGTCATCGTAAACTTGAATACTCACCTTTCCTTTTCCACATCCGACCGCTGTTCTATAAGTTTTGGCTCATAATATGCCCTTGGGGGTGTGTATACAAGTCTGTTGGTACCTGCTCGTTGGTGCCCCTGCTTCTACTGAACCCAGCAGACGTTTGAGTGTACACAGGGAACGTTCGAGCGATCTAGCGTGCACAACTATATCGCGAAAGTATCCGCACATTGCATAAAGGTGTCGCCGTCCGGCACACTAAGGCCTCTGGTCCATAACACCTTAGGATCCGTACCTAGGGAGTCATGGAGTCTTTGGCCACAAGCCACAATTTCGCCACCCTGAACTGTCGATCGCTGTCGAGTGATATCAAAAACTGCGCTATCCAGACTTCTGAGCTATTTCCATGCACCGTTTGCTGCTTTGCAGGAAACCCGCCTCAGGATAGACCCGTCATCAGCGTCGGAGAGTACACCATCTACTGCGGTAACGCTGACGATAGGAGAGTGGGAGGCTGTGCAATAGCTGTAAGGAAGGATTTCAATGGTATGGTCAAGGAGTTCGGCTCAACGTCGTGTCGGAATGCATTCGTACGACTGCGGGATCACAGAGGATTCAATCTGTGGATAGTGAGTGCTCATGCGCCCACTGAAACCGCCGAAGACAATTCGAAGGATGCGTTTTATGAGGAACTCAATACGTTGCTGGCCAGGATACCTTGTCAACATGCTGTTGTCGTGGGGATTGACGCAAATGCGAAGATGGGACTTGATTAGGAATCCGAAGTACTCGGTAAATGGTTCTACCCAGTGGAGCAAACATCGGACAATGGCTACCGCCTTGTCGACTTTGTGAACGCAGTGGTCTGATTATTGCATCGACATTCAAGAGGCATCATCGCCGCCATCAGCTTACGTGGCAGGGACCAACCCGGCTATCTCCAGAAGAGCAGCGGAAGCGGAAGATGACAACTTTGAAACTACAGCTTGACTATGTCCTTACGAGGAATATTCCAGTATCGGACATTCGAAGATCTAGAGCTGTGTGGGATGTCGCATTCGATTCGGATCACCGTCCTGTTCTGTTGAACTTCACTGCGAGGATTCATAAGAGGAAGCGAGGGCTCAGCCTCTCCAGAGGATTGACATGACAAGTCTCAGAGATGAAGAGTGCAGAAGGAATTTCCGACAACGCGTTTCTATTCACATCGGAGTACGGACTAAGAAGAAACTTTGCGACGCGGATTCTTTTGTCAAGTGCATCCAGGACGCTTCGAAAGAGGCACTCCCGGTTGTACAGCCTAAGAAGAAGTTCGCCTACGTCTCAGAAGAAACAACATCTACCTACAACAGAGTATGTGCTCTCCGAACTGCAGGAAACTTCGTGGAGGAGAAGCGTCTGAGGAGGACGTTGCGTCGGCAGCTTCAAAGTGACCGCGAACGAGGTGGACGTGTAGAGCTAAGAAGTTCGAGAAGGCTTGGAAGGAGAAGAATCCGAAGAAAGCCTACACGTTGCTGCGACAGTATAGCGGGAAGATGAAGAGATGTTCTCCTGTCTTGAACACTACCAATGGAGTTGCAGTTGGTGATGCGACGCTGCCAATATGGAAGGATTACTTCAGTTCACTACTGAATCGTCCAGCGCCATCAGTACCTGAGCTCCCGCATGTTCAGAGAGCACATTACGATGTCAGTGAGGAACCGCCGACAGAGTCTGAAGTTTTGGATTGTGTCCGGAAAATGAAGAATGGAAAGGCAGGTGGAGATGACAACATCACTGCTGAAATGCTGAAAGCTCTTCCTCCGTCTGGGATTCGTGAAATGACCAACACCATCCGTGCCATATGGATGAGCGAAAGGATACCCGATTCGTGGAGACATGCGATCATCGTACCTCTTCACAAGAAGCTATCCGTCACGGATCCTAAGAACTACAGAGGAATCTCTCTACTTCGTGTCATGTACAAGGTTTTAGAACGTATCATTCTCGAGCGACTTATCAAACATCGTGAAGGAACGACCAGAGATGAGCAAGCCGGTTTTCGACCTGGAAGATCGACCATCGACCAAGTGTTCGTCGTGAGAAGAGTAATTGAATCGTGGCAGCGGTTTTCGAAGCCATTAGGCCGGGATCATACTTCCGTCGCGGCGATGCATGAAAAACAGCGGTATTGATCAATCGCGGCGATATTGCCTCTTAGAGGAAATCGATTGTTTTCATTAGCACGAAGGCAGTTCGTGGGTTAAGTGGGATGAGATATTCATGCGAGAATGGTTGGCACCGGCGTTTTCAACCACAATGCAGAAATTTTTAGCAAATATGCATATCGCCGCGATTTTATTGCAACGTTGCCCAATGGAGAGCGGCGCCGATGTCATCGCGGCGATATGCATATTTGCTCAGCATTTTGTAGATGTGAATGGAAACGTAGATTTCAACCGATCTCGAATGTTTACATCATCCCATTTCACTCAACGGTATGCTGTTCTGCTCGTCAAAACGATCGATTCCCCCAGAAGCGCAATATCGCCGCGATTGATCGATACTGCCTTTTCTCATGCATCGCCGCGACGGTAGTATGATCCGGGCCTTACAGCTTGCTTTTTTGGACTTTGAAGCCGCGTTCGACTCTCCTCATCGTGATCGATTGCTCAATGCTCTGCGAGCAGATGGAGTCCCGGAAAAGTATGTTCGGTTAATCGAGGACATGAACAAAGGAACAACAGCAGCAGTTCGTACACCTGTCGGATTTACGTCAGCTTTCGAGGTGAAAACAGGAGTAAGGCAAGGAGCCGTTGCAGGACCTTTTCTTTTCAACTTCGCCGTTGATGACATCATGCGTAGAGTTGCAGAACAGTTTCCTGCGGATGTGATCCTAACACCATCAGGACGCTCCCTTGTCGACCTGGAGTACGCCGACGACATTGTGTTATTCGCTGAAAACAACGCAAAACTGCAAAGGATTGTGAACCTCGTTTCGAAGTATGCCGCAGCCTATGGACTTCGTCTTCGTCCCGACAAATGCAAGCAGATGTGGGTCTCTCAGAGGCCTTCAACTGGAGTTTGTGTGGACGGACAACGTATCGAACTGGTGGACGATTTCTGTTATTTGGGCTGTTTGCTGAAGAACGATGGTAGTTATGCAGCGGATATTCGACAACGATGTGCGAAAGCTACGTCTGCATTCAATTCTCTAACCAAGTGTTTGTGGTCTACCACCATCGCGAAGGAAGTCAAGTTGCACGTCTACCTATCCGCTATTCGCCCTATCATGATGTACGGATCGGATACGTGGGCAGCACCGAAAACGCAGATGGAAAGGTTGGATTGCACGGAGAGGAAGCTTTTTAGGCGTTTGCTTGGATATTTCTGGCCGCGTGTATGCCATAACGAAGACCTTTACAACGAAATCGACGCAGTACATCACCGCTTGAGCCGAGGAGGTGCCAGCATCTCCTAACGCCATCTCAAGCAGCAATGGAAAGTCGACTTCGACTGCTCGGGCATATACTAAGAAGAACGCCGGATCGTCTCGTACAACACGCTTTAAAAATGCTTCCAAATCCTGTCTGGAAACGGCCACCTGGGCGTAGGCGAAAGTTCTGGACGGATGTGGTTAAAGAGGATTTAAAGTCACTCGGCATCGAAAGACAGTTCAGGCGCGATGTTTCGTTTCGCAGGAAATGGAATAGTGACAGCTGGATGGAATGTGTTCAAATTGTGGCTGAAGACCGTGAAAAATGGACACGGCTGACTACTAGGACGGCACACCTCGGTGAAGATGCGGAATGACCGCGTCAGGCGAAAGCCAACCGATTAAGTCAAGTAAGTCAATATGCCCTTAAAAGCAGTGTTCACGATAGATATCACTTCCAATATCTCTACGGTTTACGGAAGGTCTGGTGCCCTATATAGCAAGGCATTCTTCGCAAAGACGCGAAAGCCATGTTTTTGAGCCAAATCAGGTCCTCCCTTGTTTACGTTGATTTTTGAGCGTGGAGGAACTGACCGCTATAAAGAATTATGCCTATCAGTGCAATCAGACAATAAACCCCTCCTTGACTTGATTATTTTTGTAATCTGAGTCTTAACTGGTTCAATTCGAGAGGGCGGAAATGGAGCCGGGGCGGTTCTGGAACACCGAAACGCTTGTTTGCAGCCTGTATTTTGCCACTCTTGGCTCGTTTTCCACCGTTTTTTCGGCACTGGAAGCCTAGCATCCTTCTTGCCTGTCATTCCACTGTGGAAAGTTAATGAAGATGATCATCGTGAATGCTGACTTTAGAGCAGTTTAGTGTGCAGAAATTATTTAGACTTCTCCAAGGTGAATTCGGACGCTAAAGTGTGCCCGAATGAGAATGGCGGTCCACACGACCGGCGTGATTGGCAGGCGGCCGTAGCATGTGCCGCCCTCGGACGAGTGTTGGATTTCAACGACGGCCATCCCCTCTCCCCTTCGTCTGCGGAGCGATTGATCGGCGCAGTGCTTCCTGCCAGCCGGTGCCGGCCCCGTTCGTAGTCGATGGCGGTGGGGACTTTTCGCATGCTCGTCCGAGAGCGGCGAACGCGGCGGCCGCCTGCCAAGTACTCCGGCCGCATGGGCCGCCATTCTCATTCGGACGCACCTTGTATGCCAGGGTCTATGTAGCATAAACTGTTGTAGTGTGTTTGACAGCTCTTTGTCTACCGAAGAGTGTTACGACGTCTTCGTTATTGCATGTACAGGGGCCGCATTCATCAACGAAATTTAGCGCTGGTAGGCTGGGTAAGGGTAGCTTCCTACCGAAAATCGCGCGAATGACGCGATTCACGAAAATTGCTACCCACGGTAGCAGCCTACCAAGCATCCCTGCGCGAATCTCAGGTAGGGTCCTACCGGCGTCGTTCTACCCAGCCAGATTTTGCGCTCTGATGCTGAATTTGCTCGCTCGTCCTTAAAACAGTTGTTTCAAGCCCCTTGTGTAACGGATCTTTGGCAATTTTTATATTTATTTGGTCAAGATGTTGTGTTTTCATCGTCAATTTCCGCCGCCCTCTTCTCAATACTCGTTATTTATCGTCAAGGCTTGATCATTTTTGAATTATTTGGTTGGAGCAAAAATAATGATGAGTTTTGATAAATAATTTTTTCTTGACCGGTTGATTTTTTCGTGGATTTCGATGCTTCTCTATCTTGTACATACTTCTTGTATTTTCTCATAAAACTCTATCGTTTCTAAATTAAAATTTAATGAGTGTTCTAAGTTGTAAATATTCTTGCAGCCCTCAATTTCTCTGTCACGCAATGAATTTGAGAGACCATACTACTGTGCTTATCTGGGCCAAACTCCGGTCCGCAATTGCGTCTCGACACGCATTGCGGCCGCACGCTCCCGAGTCAGAAGAGCTTCCAGCGCCGCAGCCGCCGATCTGCTGACTCTAGGTGGCTTTTGGAAACTGGAAACTAAGGAAAATTTGAGAAAATTGTTTGAAAAAGCCACATTGAGTCGGCTTTGGCGCTGGAAACCCGAATGACTCGAGCGCGTGCGGCTGCAAAGCGTGTCCAGACGCAATTGCGGACCGGAATTTGGCCCAGATAAGCACAGTAAATTAAAAACTACACGGAATCCCTTAATCCGCAAAATTTATTTTGCTTTTCTTTTACCGGTACGGTAAGATAGATGAAGAAATGCGCTTTTGAATACCATATTACACTTTGCAAAGAGCTCGTTTTGGCGAAAAAGCATGATTCAGTAAAAACTGCAATTATATTTGCACGAAACTGATATGTATCTATGATTTCCCTTTTGTGCGAGAACTAGGTTCTCACAGCTTCTAATTTTCAGGCAAAACACTTTTAATTTACCCAAACGACGAGGGCGGCGACGGATTGATGATGACGAGATTAGGAAAAAAATACAGATTGAAAACACCATCGAAAAAGAACAGCCGTGATCCGCTTCCGGTTTTTTCTAACCTAGACACTATGCGCAAGCTAGGGGAATATAAGGTATAAAGCGTTCGCATAAGTACTAAACTTTATTTGATAGTGAGATCAACGGTTAAAACAGCAATCTCTAGCAATCGACTCTTCCTTTCTCAAAAGTCGATTGAGATATTTTGGGTCTAAAAAAGGGTTTTCAGTGATTTTTTTTTGCGGTTCTTCCAACGCAGCTGTTATATAGGAAACTGTAGCTCTCCTTTTATATGAAAAACTCGTAAACGAAATCCATCGTGAACGATGCCTTTAATGCAGGCGGTGGGAAATAGGCCTCGCGTTCGCTTCTCTTGATGTTTGTTCGGTTGCAAAAGTGGCAGCTGCTGCTTATGTCGGTCTGTTTTCACTGTCCGCACAAAAGTGTTTTCACATGCAGCAGGATTCCACAGTACGTATAGATTGCGACAAGGGATAAGCGGAAAAACTTTCTGAGAACAGACAACAGACTATCCACTTCGGCAGAAATCAGAAAACAGAAAAAAATTTTGGAAAGGAGAGAACACAGAGAACCGAAAGCAGAAACTTTCCAAACATCACTAAGTGATTTCTATCAGCATCAGACTATTTTACACTTTTTATGGTGAGAAATGCTTTATTTGCACACCTTCTGGAACCCAGGAGTTGCTCAGAGCAAGAAGAAGAATGGAAGCTCAAGATCTGGAGATTAAAAGTGCGACAAGATGACAAATGCTCCTCTGACTTCTTTTCCCCAAACAACAACCCTTGATTACTCGATCAAAAACTCAAACCGCATAGCAAGGAGTACTAAGATACAGTTGGAGCAATCATGCCCTCTCTCGGAGTTAATATTCGACATTGACTTTGAGATAACTGCTGATTCAAACACTGCACTACCCCTCAGTGCTCAAAAGCCGAGCGCGTGCTCCTCGTACTTGCGGTTCGAGTGAAAATGATCTAACGAGCCGCTTGCTCTACCCTAGAGGGGCATTTTGCTCCTCTGCGGCACTTTGATCGTTTGTCTCACTGCCTCACCATCGAAATCATTGTATGAATCTCCAGGTACGACTCTCTATGAACCTCGGCATTGCAATCAGTAGCAGTTGTTTTGTTTAACTGGACCACGAGGTTGGTAGATGCTTTATCGGCTTACGCACGTTTCGGCGGGATCGCCGTCTTCAGAGCCTTGCCAGGAAACTTGCTAGATGACCAGCAGCATAGAACGGATGGCGGATGACGGAGCACAGATACCAGGTTGTCCAATAATTCTTGTCCGAAAATTTCACCATTTTTGATTTTTTTCAACTTTATTGGAAAACCATATAATCACCACAGTTATCCACAACAGTGGCCCATCTATTGGGCAGGTCGCCGATGCCCTTCGCCCAGAACTCCGGAGGCTGCGACTCAAAGAAGTCCGCGACGTTGGATTTGAGGTTGTCGCAGTTGGTGAATTTTCTTCCGGCCAAATGGTGCTTCAGCGGGCGGAACAAGTGTTAGTCGGAGGGAGCGAGATCCGGGGAATAAGGCGGATGGGCAACCGTCTCGCAGCCGAGCGTCGCCAACTTCTGCTGGGTCTCCTTCGCCACGTGGGGGCGCGCGTTGTCGTGCAGCAGGTGGACCGAGGCCCGTCGGGGACGCTTTTCTCGGATGGCGGCGGCTAGTTTCTTGAGCTGATCGGTGTAGATGGAGACCGTCGTGCATCGCGGGAGCAGCTCGAAGTACAGCATGCCCTTGGTGTCCCACCAGCAGCAGAGCATGATCTTCAGCGGGTGCAGGTCGGCTTTCGGCGTCGTCGGCGGCTTTTCTCCGCGCGGGATCCAGACGGCACGGCGGGCGACGTTGTCGTAGAGGACCCAGCTCTCATCTTCAGTGACCAGGTCCTCGAGAAACTCCTTGCGATGCGGACGAAGGAGGAGGGACTGGCAGACGGCCACGCGGCTCTGCTTGATGGCGTCCGTCAGACGGTGGGGGATCCAACGGGCGAGAACTTTGTGGTAGTCGAGTAAGTTGAGTCGATTGTGGATGGTGGACTTGCTGCAGCCGAGCGTCGTCGCCAGTTCACGGGTGGTGGCTTCCGGCTTCTCCTTGATACAGCGACGGACTTCGTCATCATCCACGGTAGAAGGTCTCCCGCTGTGCTCCCTGTCCTCGAGGCTCGTGTCGCCGCTCTCGAAACGACTGAACCAGCGGCTGACTGTGCGTTGGGACACTGCAACCTCCTTGCACGCTCTGCAGATGTTGGCGACCGCGGTGCCCGTGTCGTCGCCCAGCAGGCACTCGTAGTACATGAACGTACGAATTCGACCTTGGTCCATTTTAGCTTGTACTGGTAGCTAGACGCGGCGACAGCGCCTTGTATCCCCTAGCGTTGAACTTTAGAGAACCTTCTAGAAGGTTCTTACACTTGCCTGATATTATAACACTTCTATGGAAAATTATAGAATTTTGAAAATTTTCGGACAAGAATTATTGGACGGCCTGGTAGAAAGACTCTGAGCTCAGACTCGCATTCTAGCGGTTTCTATCTGTGAGGTAGCGGTTTCTATCTGTGCTTCGCAATCCGTTCTATGCTGCTGGTCCTCTAGCGAGTTTCCTAGCAAGGCTTTGAAGACGGAGATCCCGCCGAAACGTGCGTGAGCCAACAAAGCATTTACCAACCTCGTGGTCCAGTCAAACAAAACAACTGCTACTGAAATTATTGCACATTGAGAACGAACGTAGACTAGAGCTTGCACAAGCTTGTCTGAGACTTTAATCGGCTGACTTTTCGGCGGTCTCGTCTTCATCAGAGCTTAGTTAAGTTCACAGATACCGCGGCTCAGTAGAGTCCGGCAGTGCACCGATAAAGCAGAGCTTTGAGTTCAAGTTAGAATGCGAGTCTGTCAAAGAGACGGACGCATGGACGGAGCTGCGACGGTAGATCACCGCGTGCCATCGAATCTTTGTTGACCAGTGATGCCGCCAACGCCGCACGGCCAGCTGCAACTCAGGTAGAGTCATTACACTTCCCACGGTACCACTAGCCGACGTCACGTAACCCCTCCCGCGGAAGTCCGATAGATTGGTAGCGGGCAGTCGGCCGCGCCGTTTCGTTGACTGCCCGTACGCGGTGAACAAGCACTCTGTGGACCTTCTGCCACCGCCTTACGGCTTATCTGGTGACTGACAGAAGACAATTCTAAAGCCGTTTGCGGCAAATTCAAAAATCACCCTTTAAGTAAATGTCTGTTAACACAAAATTTCAAAAATCAGCTTCTACTTGAAAAGCTCTTGACAAGTAAGGAGTGAGCTTCTACGGGTAAGCTTCCTACGCTCACTGGTTTGTTGCAGTCTACTCTTTCTCTGCTCAGCATTTTTCCACTGGCTCCACTCTAGTGGGTGGTGCAATTTTGATATCAATTCGGGAATCGATGAGTGATTGTCCGATGACCCCCAGGATTAGCCGACTGCCCGCCGACACTCCGCGCGAAGACGGGAAAGCCTCTCTCTCTTCGCGGGAAGTGGGGCTCTGTGCCACGCCCACGAAATTGGGGCCGCGCGACATCGACTAGCCCTACTTGGCCGGCGGATTCACGCCTGATTGATTTACCAGACTAATTTTTACCGTACCGTGCAAAAGTCTATTCGCGTGGCATTTCCGCGGATAATGTTTATACATACCTTAACTTGCCCTTAGCTAGACTTGATGAAACTTTAGTATGTTATGGGACATCACAACCCTTGCTTTACACATACAAAAAATTGGTTTTTGAGCGTTTTAAAATACGGGATTTATTCATTACTTTGTGGTATTATCTCAAATAAGGACTATACCCTCAAAACATGGCTACTAAAAATCCAAACCCGTAGCAGTTATTCGCCAATCGTAGATCATCGGAACCCTTTTCACGAAAATGCCACGCGAACAGACTTTCGCATGGTGCTGTATACGCAAACCAATCAAATTCAGTGAAAGCGCAAGGGGCCCTCTCGCCCAAAAGTCCTTAGATATGAGGGGAACTCCCGAAGCATCGCGTGAATCGTCAGTGAAGTGGAGGGGTTCTCGGGAGCCTCAATTCACAAATTCGTGAGGTAGAGAGACAGCGCATTGGGGTTTGCATCACAGAGCTAACACCGGCCTAATCCCTAGTTGCCATTAGTAGGTGCTGCTAACTGCAGCATTCGCAGGATTTTGCTTCCTGATTTCCGCTTTCCGAATTCTAGAAGTAGGAACCCTATTTCGGTTTCCAATTTCCGATTTCGGTGGTTTTCGAAGGTTTCCAATACTCGAAAGATTATTTTGTTTTAATTTTCGATTTCCTGATTTCTAACTCTGTCTCAACTAGCGATTTTAGATTCCAAATATCCGTGATTTTTCGTCCGCTTATTCCTGCCTAAAAAAACATCGCGCAATCCCACGGATTGATGAAAAATATATAATATCGACTGATGTGATGAACAGTAGATAAGTTTCTCCCCATTTGTAAAGTTCAGCCTTTTACTTGTTCTAGCTATTTGATCAAGGATCGATATTACCTATTGGTACGATAAATAGTCAGAAACTAACTTGTATGTTAACTTGTCACCTTCCCTGCCCCACTTCATCCTAAAAAGTGCCGCCTACAAAGTGTTCCAGCGATTTGATACAGAAAACGTTAATATCGATGTGTTACCTGCACGTCTGCCTATCTGTCACCGACAATGTCTGATGCTTTCCTATAACTTCTCATGGCGACCTACTCAATTACGAGTGGCTACAACACCTAGCACTACACAATCTCCTCTTCTCATATTGCCTTCTCGCTGTTTAATAATGTCCACAGCAACGTGTTTAACTACAGTAGCGAACAAAAGTCTTCGGACAAGGCCTTTCCGCGAAAAATGCTTTTATACATATCTTGGCTTGGCCTTAGCGAAACTTAATAAAACTTTAGTATATTATGGGTACACAACTCTTGCTTTACATATGCACAAAATTAGGTTTTGAAGGTGCAGGTTTTAAATATGGAATTTATTTATCAATTTGTAGTATTATTTCAAATTAGGACTATTCCCACAAAACATGGCTATTAAAATTCGACACCCATAGCAGTTATTCTTTTTTGAGATCTTATGAACCGTTGTACGACCTTGTGAAAAAATAGTCTGTATCAAAAGTTTTCTAAAGACTGAAAACTGAACGGGTTACAGTTAATTTTTAGAAATTCGTACCAATAAAGTTATTCGCCCCATAGCCATTCCAAAATATGTGTTTCATAAGTTTTGACAAACTACAACCGGTACATAAAGTTTCGCTCCTTTTCGATAACGTCAGAGAGAGATACATAATATGTGCAACATCGCCTAATTTTATTTCGACTTTTTTCCTGAAAAAAAAAACTTTTGAATGTGTTTAATTTTTAACAAGGTTATACAAAGGTTCCGAAGACCTTCGAACGGCGATGAACTGCTACGGGTTTGGGATTGTAATAGCCATCTTTTGAGGGAATGGTCCTGATTTTAAATATTATCATAAAATCATAATTAAGTTCCATATTTAAAGACTGCAGCCTCATAACCCAACCTTGTGAAGGTGTAGAGCGAGAGTTGTGATGCGCCATTACATACTAAAGTTTCTTCAAGTTTTGCTAAGGCCAAGTCAAGATATGTATAAAAACATTATTCGCGAATAGGCGTTGTCCGAAGACTTCTGTTCGCTACTGTATGTCAAATCACTGACCGAGTTCCCCTCCCATATCACATAAGGTTGTCGCTACATGGGTTCGGATGCATATATTTATTTCTTCCTTCAGCATTCAAGTTTCTCTCTATCTCAAGTTTGGTGCTATAGGCCTGCAGCTGGGAACTGAATTGTCTTCGCCTTTCATCCACACTTATCAACCACTGACACTTGGAATCATCTTAAAATACATCACCCGGATACCTAACAGCTGTAGGAGGACCACAGCATCCTAGGAAGCCGCGTGGGTAGGGTCGCTTTCATTACAGTTACTTAAATGTGATACGGATCACTATGAATTTACTTCGCGTACCAAGAAACATCGATCGGTTCCAAGCTTCTAGCATTACCTGGTTTTTTTCTTACTGCCCCACCATCTTTGATGGCTCCTGACTTTATTTAGTGTCGTCTTTTCGATTATTCTCTAATTTGAACAATGGTCTTGTGGTCGGCAGTTGAATCGTTGCGCTAAGTCTTGATTTGTTTCTGTATTCACTTCCATGGTTCTAACTCACTACTTTGTGGCTTATGAGCACTTCAGCAACGGCGTACAATTACTAAATAAATATTTCATTGCTTGCTGACCTGCCGGATCACCTACTCACCTTGTTGACTCTGTATTTGCCACATTTGAATAAAACGCTCAAGCCGTTGGAAGGGTGAAAACTAGCCGAAACTACTTTGTTAGAGCCTGAAAGCGTTCAGAGCTGAGGGCAGCAATTTTCCAGGTATGTCCTGCTGACTTTGCCTGTCTTCTTCAGGGGATTTTGATGCTAGGATAGTTGTCTACAGCATACTTATTCTGAAACACCGCAGCTTCTCGCATCACCTCATGCAGATGGAGAATAGGAATACCACTTGATGCTCGTTAGATTGCGAAAGCGGCAGCTGCTGTTATGTTTATTTATGCAAGGATTGCGAAGAGGAATGCGCGGGAATTTTTTCAGGGAGGATAGAGCGGACAACAGAAAATCCATTTTGACAGAAAACAGACAAAAGTCTCTAAAAATGGGCAGAAAACAGAAACTTTACGGAAATCCAGAGTGTTGAGCATGCACTACATCTAATTTTTCACAGAGTAAACTCTTGTTTCTATATTTTAGCGGGTTATTGCTTGTTTCGCACACTTTTCAGAACCCGACAGCTATGCAGAGTAAGAAGTATAGACACCATACGGCTTTCGAAATGGTTCTCGTTTCCCACTGATAGCATACAATGATGTATAGCGGCCTACTCGTTGGCGCTCCTCGTGGAAGATTTTCTTCTGTTTGATCTTAGTTTGGATAAAAGGTAATGGCGTGGAAAAACTCAACTGAAACGCTTGTTTCTGGACAGTCCTGAGAGCGTTGTTGAAAAAGCACTCCATCTCAGAACATTTTCGTTTACTTGATTTCGACTTTGAGAACAACTTTCTGCTTGTCGCCGTAACGAACCACGGTACAGTTGTTCTTACGTGGATAACAACTTGAGACTCACCAACTTGTCACCAACAATTGCTCTTACTGTAAGAACAGCTCTATAACAAGTTAGTAGCCTAATACTGTTATCTAGTTGTTGATACCGTATAGCAGAATGTAGCTGACAAGTATAGTCTATTAACTTGTAAACAACACTTTGCCATCCACCCAAACACTACTCTGTCGCTGCATTGATTTCTAGCAGTGAGAAATACTAGGAATCAATGAAGGGATAAAGTAGTTTTTCCCAGTTGGCTCAAACCTTTTCTCATGTGTAGAACACTAACTAGGGCTTACCTTACATTTCCGGTGGGCTTTTATAAAACCATGTGTTGATAGTTGTAGGTATGGGACACAGCATTGATAATCCATTTTCTAAATCCCTAAATGCCTCAAAGATTCAATTTGCAGAAAGATTTCCAAAAAGTGGGCATTTTTTTAGCTTTATGTAGATAAAAGGGGGTACACGAATGGCAATTTTCAGGATGTTCAAAATTAACTGAGATTGGGCTGAACACTTGTTTCTAGAGGGTGAGCAACGGCAGTTAAAAGGCTTTATGCCTACCGTAACCTACAGTAACCCTGAGTCTGGCGAGGACTAGACCCTTTTCAGCGCTCTAAATCACCCCCATATAAAAGTTTTTAGCCGAATCCGAAACTTTTTTCTTAACACCCCAAATATTCCCTGATGGCTGTACCTTACCTTTTGTGAAACAATGAAAAGGCCATTTTCGGAAACCCCGCAGCCATTCAGGGAATTTCAAGCACGGATCGTCTTTGTACTGTCACAGACCTACAGCAACGACAACATGGTTTTTCAAATCTCCACGGGAAGTTTGGAAGCAGTCCCTAGTAAAGATACGGATCGCAACTCCTAGAAAACATCGTTCTGTTGACTCGCAGCTAACCCTCACGGCGGCGGCGGGGTGTAACTCGTCCAAACGCACGCACGTGTTATCCGTGGATTATGAACAGGAATTGAAACCTCCGGGTGCGCGGAACTCTTGTATGAAAGTGCACACCTTCACAGCCTTCACAGCTACAGAAGTCTGCTCTTTAATAATCCCCATTATTGGGGCGCGACTTTTCCTGCCGGACTATGCGTAGCCCTATAGTCCGACGCATGGTGCAGGCGGCTGGCCGCGAGGGGCACTAAAATGACTGCGCGGTCGCTCCTATTCCGATTTGAAATTGATACCTTAACCTTGAAGCGTACCTCAGAATCGTGGGTTTACACACCAAATTAGCCGTGGAGCACGAAAACTGCTTGGGCAAGATCTTCGCAGCTGCCTAAAACCACCCTGAGAAAAGTCGTACCCATTTTTCAAAGCCTGGCGGCAAGGTAATGGTACTCCTATGAAATTTTTGGTTTACGGACAATTTGCCCGATGCGTAGCGCGTGGAGAATATGCCCGCGAGGCCACTCATTGCAATTTGACCACTCATTGCTAGCATGGTGTTTTCTAGCGCAAGCGAAATCTCGCCCTCGCGACGGAAACTTTCTGCCCTCCTTGCGGGTGTTTTCTCCCCAGCTTGCGAGTAAATTCTCCCCTCCAGGCGGGCATTTTCTCCTCTCTCGCGGGCGAAATCTTCTGCTGAAATGTACGCGTGCGGCTCGGGCAAAATCTCACGTAATCCCGTTAGAGAATTTACCTCTCAAAAGCGGATATCGCGGAGCAAATTTCACGCCAGAAAGGAAACCTTTGGGAAATGTGAAATCCCTGAAAATTTGGCTCCCTAGCAAGACTAGCGATTTGGCGACACCATACAGAAGAAAAAAAAAGTTTAAAAAATATCTTGAAATATCTTCAAAAATGTTGTGGCGTAAAATAGCTTTGAGTATTAAAAAGGCTAGGAAATGAAGTGAAATAACTAAAAATACGATCAGGCGGTCAATTATAGACCAGCTATCGAGAAGTAGGGACAGACGAGGGATCGGATTTTACAAGCTTCTCCGTTAAACTTATCGAAGCAAAATCAAGCGGGCAACATAAACATTAAGCCGTTTTTTTAAAGCTGTAATAAGGGAATCAGCGTAGGTCAAGGTAGGTAAACGCAAGCTCCAATCCATATCGCTCTTGTAAAATCCGATCCCTCCTCTGTTGCAACATCTAAATGGTTTGTCTATGGTTGACCGCCAAACTACTACTTTTAAATAGTTTGTCTATGATTTTTGGCTGAGACTTCTAAGAAAAAAGGTCGAATAGAGAAGGATTCGCACTGCCAAACTGTAATAGAAGAATCAGTAGAAGAAGCCAAACAAGGCAATATGAAAAAAAAGAGGAAACAGAAGATAGGGAGCAATGTGAGAGTGTAAAAAAATGGCAATCGAGAATCTTCCATGTTTCGAAACCGGCGCTCGCCGTCATTCGAATTGTACTTTGAGTGAATTAAAGCTTGTTTCTACCGTTATATCATCTCTAATCGGCCGGAAAAGTGAATTTCAAGTCTCTTTCCCCTGTGGATGAGCGCTATGTGGGGATACAGTTGTTTTGAAGCCAATTCATAGATGATAGTCTCTGGCAGAAGTCGATCCTTAGTAGAAATGAAGTAGTTTCAAGCTAAATTAGTCGAAATAAAGTTGATTTTGCTGGTGATTGCTGGAAATCAAGTAATCCAAAAAGTTCTGAGATCTTCGCCAACACTTGCCCTCCAAACTCTTAAATTTTCTCGGAACTGCGCGCTCACAGCTCAAATTGATGCAACTGGCAAGTTTTTTTTTTCGACCTTCTTTAGTGGTACGACTCCTGAATAACCGCGGTCATCTAAGTCTCCTTCTTTCACAAATCACCACCGCCCCTTACTCCCGCTTGATCACCCCCCCCCCCCCAATTATGTTCATCCAGTTCATAGTCAAGCAGCGATTTCCACTGAACCACCAATACAGGATTTGCAAAATAGTGAGGAAAGGTGAGAGCGCTTCATAGGCTCTTCGCGATCTGACCTTTTCACTCACAAGAGAACGAAAGACATCTTTCCGGATCTATTTTTCACAAAACATTTGATTTTGACCTTTCTGGGAGCGCTACGTTTTTCTGATCAGATTCATAAGCGTTTCTAGCGTCGGACTCACAAGCGCATCTCAGCGTGTAAACTATAGATTTCTGGAGCACCCTGTGATTCATCGATCTGAACCTTGGACGGAACCTCGCAGGTACTTCCTTTCAAATGACCACTTTCTCCAAATGAACTAACCTTCTCAGTAAATATTTGGTATCTATTAACATAACGTGCAGACACTCGTCAATTTGAATTTCACTACAACTGACAAACAGACATGATTTCTTCAGCTAGAGATGTAAGGTGTGTCCGAATGAGACTGGCCGACCATGCGGCCGTCGTACGTGGCAGGCGGCTGCCGCGTGCGCTGCTCTCAGATGAACATGCGAAATGACAGCGAGCCTTCCCCACAGCCATTTACTATTAGCGGGGCCGGCAGCGGCTGTCAGCAGGCAATCAATCAGCTCCGCTGCCGCTCAGAGAGCACACTTCCCTCGGTACCACTGGGCGGCGTCCCGTAGCCCCTTTCGCGGAAGGCCAATGGATCGGTCGCGGGCAGTCGGCAGCGCCGTTTCGTTGACTGCCCGAACCCGGTGAACAAGCACTCTGCGGCACTTCTGCCTTACGGCTAATCTGATGACTGACAAAAGGCAATCCAATAGCAAATTGCGACACATTCGAAAATGACCCGTTAAAGGCACTGTTCGTGATGAACTTCATCCTCTAATTTTCCATGACAAACGGCTCTCGTGGCTCTCAAGAGCAGAAAAGCATCGAAAAAACGGGACGAAAAGCTACCCAGGAGCCGCAAAACGGCTTAGAAAAGTGGGAAAACCCCGCCATTGTGGGCAAGTCCCGCCTCTTCCCGCCCCTCGACGAGAACAAAGGAACACTCGAAATCATGAGTTGAGCGATGGCTTCCGATCAAAAGCCCCGTTCTTCCCTTCATTCTCAACTTCTCTATTTACTCAGGTCAGCTCGCTCACACTGGCTGCAAAAGACGGAAGTTAGAAGCCTCGGACAACTCGTCCACCATTTTCAGTTTTTGAGGTACCATAACTCCATTCCCAGAAGGTCTTGTACGATTCCAGAAGCATCATTGAATCAGAATGGGACCGGTTTCAAGATAGGCAAAAAAACAGAAAAGCGATTTTTATCGCGAACAGTGCCTTTAAGTAAAGGTATGTTAGACCAAAATTTAAGGAATCCCCTTCTAGGCACTTCATCTTGAACTGCTCTTGACATGTAATGAGTGAGCTTCTACGTGGAAGCTTCTGATACTCTCTGGTACTTGCAGTCTTCTCATTTGCAGATGCCATTAACGGACAGTGGCTCACCTGGCCAAAAAGAGCTTTGCACACAGCGCGGGTTTTGGAAAGAGTCTCAACACAGCGTTCTCTGCTCAGCAATCTTCCACTGGCTCCACCCTAGTGGGTGGTGCAATCTCAGAGATTCGTCGCATTCAATGCATGTCGAATATGCATTCACCTTGAGTGACCACACCCATCGAACGGCTCCATCGCAGGGGCACGTGCTCCAAACAGCAGCACGTGCTGCAAATTTAAATCCCAGGAGCACGTGCTTCAAGACTTTGTCGCTGGAAAACTTGCTGCAATGTGTTTCAGCGGTGTCGTAGCTGAACACTGACAAGCCACGCGGTCGGCACACTGATATGGGACTCAGCCAGCTCGCCGAGCACCATTTGGAGCCACCGCCGGATAGACGACATCCTCAACGGGTGGGAGAGCCAAGTACCGCAAACTCGGGTTATTGAAGCAGCGAAGCTTCAGACATCTGAGTCCCACCTCAAAATGCGTCGTATGCTTTCCTTTCTTAGAGAATCGCTTTGTCATTGAGTTGAATGAGTAGCATGCACTTAATGAACGCTTCATTTGTTGGGGCACGTGCTGTAATCTGAAACACAATGAGACCACGTGCTCCCCTAGCAGCACGTTCCCTGACAAGGCTCGAAGCAGCCTTGTCTTCGAATTGAATGCATATTCGACACGCATTGAATGTGGCGATTGCCTGAGATGGCGATATCAAAGTGTGAATCGATGAGTTTTTGTCCAATGACCCCCAGGAATAGCCGACTGTCCGCCGACACTCCGCGCGAAGACGGGAAAGCCTATCCCTTTGCGGGAAGTGGGGCGCTGTGACACGGCCACGGAAATGGGGCCGCGCGAAATCGACTAGCCCGACTTGGCCGTCGGAAAGTGGGCTATTTTTTATCTGAGCGAGGGAGGACCATTCGACCACTCATCCGAGAGCGGCTCATGCGACGGCCGCCTGCCACGCAGAACGGCCCCATGGTCGGCCGTTCACATTCGGACACACTTTATTAACGTGACTCCCTATGCCGGGTGTGATTCACCAAGAATCTTACCTCAAAATTCGTGGTGAGCAAGCTTGTAAATACCGAGCGCCGAATTGTAGAATTATTACAATTACCAAGCCTGTTTTTCGTTTGCGGAATCTAACCCGTAAGGACTGTTTGGGCCACAAAATATAAATTCCTAACAAGCCTCCAACGAAAGCAAGGTTGGTCACGAAAGCTGAACATTTTGCTCCCTATTCTTAGGTTACCTTTAACACCACCTCTGCAGCAGTATTATTAATATATCAAAAAACAAAATATTGCTTTTGTCAGCAGTTGTGACTGAAAATGGCAATTGTGTGCCTCCGCTAGCTCTACATACATGTTAATTAAAAACGATCCTTGCATCTTCCAATATATGACGGCCTGCACAAACACCTTCTCATCGGTAGAGTGAAATCTTCATACCAGACCCATATATAAACGCGCCCGGCAGCTCAACTTCACCAATGTTCTCTCTTTTAACACTTAACGGACCGCGTGTCCACACTGCGCACCCACGTCAAAAACTCGATTTTTTCGTTTTACTCCGAGAAAAACGGACTCCTTCCAATTATTGCTTTTATATCTATGCTTCATGAAACTCCCATAAATGGTATGCAGCTATTAAGCGCCACATATCTCCTTTTGACATAGACAATTACAACAAAAAATCAGTTTAAAAACTCACTGAAGTGATTGGCAGTAGAGCGCGCCGGTCCGCTACGGGGGCTAGCCGTGGATGGCGCTGTCTCCCAAATGTTAAGAACAGTCGCTCAATTCACCGAGCTTATGCTGATTTCCCACGTTTCCTTCACACTCTCTTCCCTAAACTTTCTTTTCATTTTGAAATCATTGTCTTTTTTCTTCACGTTCTCAGACAATGGGGTGGACCGACCGCGGGCGAAAAATCGCGTTTCGTACCGACCGCGTGTCACTATTGTACTGACCGCGGGCAAAAAATGCATTTCGTGCCAAACGCGCGCATTTGATTACTGACCGCGCAAACGAAATAGTGCACGCGGTCGATACGCCTTTGCTGCGTACCAACCACTCGCGGAATTCCATAGAGACGTACTGACCGCGAGCATTCATCTTTGCGCGCGGTCAATACGGAATATGACTTTTCGCTGCGGTCAGTACGTGAGCACACGCAGTCAGTACGCAAATGGTCGTGTTCGGTACGCAACTGTCCGCGTTCAGCACGCACGAAAACTGGACGATGAGATCGTTTTGTATAAGTGTGCGCGGTCTGTACGCAATTGTTCGCGTTCAGCACGCAATCACCCGCGTTCATTACGCAGGCAAACTGGTTGGTCAGATCGGTTCGTCAGTCTGCGCGGTCGGTACGCAAGCGTTCGCGTTCAGTACGCAATCGCCCGCATTCAGTACGCAAGCGAATTGGTGGGTGAGATCGGTTTGTTATTCTGCGCGGTCGGCACGCAAGTTTCCGCGTTCAGTACGCAATCGCCCGCGTTCAGTACGCAGGCAAACTGGTGGGTGAGGTCGGTTTGTCAGTTTGCGCGGTCGTTCCGCAAATGTTCGCGTTCAGGGCGCAACTACCGGAGGCTCCGTGTGCAAGAAAACTGGTATGCGTGGTCGGCAAGCGATTATGCGCGGTCGGTAAGCAATGAAACGCATTCAGTAAGCAATCGCACACGTTCGGTACGCACTAGTTTTGTACGCCACGTGTATTCGTGCGTGTGGTTCATACGCAAGTGCACGTGCTTAGTAAAGAACGAAATTTTGAGCTTCGGCGAATGAAGTTCACTGTTCCTTCAAATAAGGGGTGTTCGATGAAAAGTGTGCAGGACGCAGTGGATGTGCGCAGGACGCCGTAGAAAGTGTGCGGGGCCCCAGTGGGAGTGCGGAGGACGCCACAGAAAGTGTGCGGGCCCCCAGAGGGAATGCGCAAGATGCCGCAGAAAGATTGCGGGCCCCTCAGTGGGAATCCGCAGGACGCTGTAGAAAGTGTGCGGGACAATAGTGGGAGTGCGCAGGACGCCGTAGAAAATGCTTGGGACCCCAGTGGGAAAGCAAGGGTCGTTTTTTTATGGTTGCGAGTCAGAATTTTCAGGAGCTATAGTCGCCCGACAATACCGATTCGTATCGATTTCATTATTCAACGAAGGATAAACTGTAGTCGTAGGTTTCGCTTCTCCTAAATGGGAATTACTAAGCAAAAATCAGGCCAAAAAGGAAACTTTTGGGAGAAATATATGAAATTTCTGAAAGTTTAGCTTCTTAGAAAAAGTAACGATTTGGCAATGTCATAATTATAAAAAACATTAAAGGTAAAAAAATTTAAAAAAAACGTCTTGAAATATCTTAAAAATGATTTGGAGCAAAATAACCAGAAGTAAGGAAAAAACTTCGAAATGTAGTGATATGACCAAAGTCGGATTTGACGGTCAATCATAGCCCAACTTTTGGTAAGTAGTGACAGACGAGGGATAGGATTTTAGAAGCTTTTCCATTAAACTTATCATAGCTAAATCACGCGCTCAACGGAAACTGTAAAACATTTTACTGAAGCCGAAATACGGAAACCAGCATTTGTCAAGCTATGTGAACGTAACGCTCAAATCCGATGCGCGCTTGATTTAGCTTTATAAGTTTAATGGAGAAGCTTCTAAAGTACTATCTCTCGTCTGTCACTACTTATCAAAAGTTGGCCTATGATTGACCGTCAAATTCGACTTTGGTCATATCACTACATTTCGAATTTTTTTCCTTACTTCTGGCTATTTTGCGCCAAATCATTTTTAAAGATATTTCAAGACGTTTTTTTTTCAACTTCTATATCTCTTGTAATTATAACATTGCCAAATCGTTACTTTTTCTGAGAAGCTAAACTTTTCGAAATTATCCTCTGAATATCCTTAATGTCTTATCTAATGTCATCTATCTGAATGATTTGATGAATTATGCCTTGAATTATGTTTGGGCAAAAAATATAAAGTGACAGCACCCTGTGAACAAACACTGCAATTCCAGCGTGCCCCATCCCTCGAATGGTCTACTTCTATGTGACCATGATGATTTGAAAAATACAATGATAGCTTAGAATCGCGCCGCTGGTTGGATGTCATTACGCCGTCTCTGAGCTGTCCGTGCAACATATGTTTTTTGGGCTATGAGGAAAATCTACTCAGAAATCTAATTTGCTAGAGAATGGGTATCCACCTTTAGGACAGCTCGGGTAAATTTACTAAATGGTATGCGCAGATTCAAGTAACAGAAAATTAACCTATCTGTAAATCGTAGCCGTGATTTGGCCGGAACAGTGGTGCGAGCTGCTGAGAGTGGGTGATACACAATCTGCTACGGAGGAGCGCAGAACCCTTCCCAGTCAGGTGCGTTGATTGCGGAACACGCAGACAGGGCTCAGCGATATTTCGGCTCATGCATAGTTGTTAGATCGCTATTGAGCTTCAGGAGCGTCCGATCCTTTTCAGCAGAGCAGTGAGCGAACTCTCAGTTTATCGTTGCGCATGTATCTCGGCAACGTATAATTGAGATCGTAATTATGTTCACTAAGTTAATAAAACGGGGGAGGCTAACTGTATAACGATCCCGCTTGAATTAGGGAAATATTTGGATTTCCAGCGACCAGAACTGAATTCTCTACCGAGTTCTTCGTCACCTGGAATCTCTATGACCTCCTGGATCACCTCGTCATCGGACACGCTAGTGACCACCTCATCGACTTTTCTCCCGACTCCGCCGGCTGGACCAATAAACTCAACAAATGGACCCTTCAATTAAACCGCCTGGGGTATTCTTTACTATTCTATTCTATTCTCTATACTATTCTTACATATTCTTTCTCATTCTGCTCTCTTTTTTTTTTTCTCCATTCTCTTTTCGGGCCACGCAACCCTAACGACTTTTTATTTCTCCTCTTCTTCATCTTCTCGTAATTATGTTACTTTTTATTCGTTTTATTGACTTGTTTGTTTATTTACTTATTCATCTATTTGTTTATTTATTTGTGTATTTCTTTATTTCTTTTTCTTTATCTATTTGTTTATTTATTTATTTAGTTACCACTTTATTTGGATATTTATAATGTTGTTAAGAGCCTCTTCCACCGAATGGACGTCAGTGGGTTTTTCCTTGTCCGTCTGTTATATTTCGATCAATCGTGGTGTACCATTCAGGAGCCCAACTCTTCTTCGATGCAATGGTTTATCGTTACTCAGAAAATTAGACCTGCTTCAAAATTTACCACAAACTATAGTTAAAGTTTTTAGCCCTGAGAGATTTTAAAGCACTATTGTTCTCTCCTTCATATGCATCAAGGGCTCTTTAGTTTATGAAACGTTTACATGAATCCCTCTCTTCTCTTCATTTCTAGGAATGAAACCTGGGGTCTCTCCCCCCCCCTCTCCGTCTAGCATAGAACATTCTTCACTTGCTCAGAAGAGCGTGGAGGAGCTTACTGGCCCTGCTGGTTTCCGCAAATGCTCAGCAACCAAGCGCTGATCGCGAAATGTGCGCGAATCTATCAGGTTGGCAGCGGCAGAGTTGCTTGGCAATTCGCCATGGAAGACGTGCATGGCGCCACAAGCTCGTACGAATGGGGGGGGCGGACCAGGATAAGAAGGCGCACCGCGATAACTTTCAAAACCGTTTTTATTGATTTCTGGCCCGTTTTCGCTGATTTCTTAGACCCCATTTCCCCCGGCATCCGCCAACTTAGTGTTTCACCCTGGAACCTCGAGAATGAGGTTTATGGTGGACATTGCCTTCAAAGCAAGTGATTCATTATTCTCCTTTTTCCTTCTTTTTTCGTGATCTCATCGTTTTTCTAGGAATTATTGTTCTTTCTCTTGCTCTCGATCGTCTTGCTCTTTTTGTTAATCCTTTCTTCATCTTCTTGTTCTTCTTGGTCTAGCCATACTTCTTGGGTGTTTAGTATTGATATTCGACATCTGATATTTTCAAATCCTTTAAATGCACAGCCCAACCTCAGGTGTAAAATTTGATATTATAGTCCGCCCACCGCGTATAGCAACCCTGCTAAGCGCGAGATCTCAACTCGCTCAAACAAATGAGAAGCTAGAGGAAAAAAGTCGGCCCCGCCCCCAATACCCAAAAAGCCAAACTGCGCATACCGCCTTGGAAAGGGAACCGAGAGCTCTGCTCTTGTACATTCTGCCTTTGGGCATAGTTACACAGACCAATTATTCCGTTTGCAAAGAATCCAATTCCCTATTCGGGGCAAAACGTTCGATTATGTTTTCAGGATATTTTTCCCCAACTTTTTCCCAGCAGTTTCTCGCTTATTTGATCGGATTGAGATCTCGCGCTTGGCAGGGTTGCTATACACGGTGGGCGGACTATAATATCAGATTTTACCCCTGAGGTTGGGCTGGGCCTTTAAAGGCAGTGTTCACGATAATCTTCGATTTTGAGATAATTCGCTAAATCGATTGTTTGGCCCCAGTAGAACTGAAATGACGAAGGAACCGAGAAAAACGCACCAGAAGTACACGAAATCCTTGAGTATCAGCCCACTTCTTAAGTATCACTGGAACTTTTTGTTGTGCCAGTGAAATCTTTTGTGGACCCGTCCTTTGTAATTCTCTACTCTCTATTGTCCCGTTCTTCCCTTAGGGCCTTAACTAATCCTGCTTTGCATAAAATATTCTCCTATTCTCGATTGACCCAATTTTCCACCGGTGACAACCATCATGAACATATTCATCCAACCGGGCAGCTAGTCCATGTTATAGAATAATGTCACTGAAATACGACGTTTTAATGCATTTCTCGCCGTTTCTTCGTAATTTTGGTAACACTTGGACGCCAACGCATTGTTTTATGTGTAAAACGCGGGAACAAAAATCATCGTGACCACTGCCTTCAAGGACACATTTAACTATTTCACAGAACCTTTTTTCTGCAGCAAAACAGACACTGGGAAACTTTGCACAATTAGTTCCAACCGCTGGCAAACTTCATTGAAAAAAAGTTGTAGAATTACTATCAACGAGAACATTTGATCGCACGAAGATCTCATCCACAACGCAATTAGCACATTTAAGTCCAAACGGAGGAGTCAGGAAGAAGGAAGGAAATGCAAGAGCAGTTACAGAACATGTTGAAATGCAAGGATTGCCATCACAAGCCGAGAAAATATAGTGAAATGCCTTGCAATACAAAACCTTTTACCTTTAAGATTTAACCGTGTTTATTACTCATGCCCACGCCCAAGGTATGCATTGTTCACAGTAAAATGACGTGCATTGGGGCTCAAAAGCAGCCTTCGTGATGAAAGGATTCTCGAGTCTTCATAATGAAAGTAAACGTCTGGCCATCTTTGGAGTGAAAATAAGTGAAATTCACATTGAAAAAAAGTACAGGCAAGGTGAAGCGATCTAACGAGGCTGGATTCCCGATGCTAACTATAGTTATTACAGATCGATATTAAATAAATTTTGAGCAAAACACGTGATTGGCTTGAAACGGATAGAAGCGAGCCTAGTCACTCTCTGAGACAGCTATCCGGAAGCGTGATTTCTCTTGTCTACCTTTAGTATATGTAGCACTGATTATCTTTGGCAGTAAATAGTATTGATTAAAAACATCGTCATTTGGGTTAAATCCCGCCCTCTTGGGTCTTTTCACCCTGTTTGTGAGTTTTCCACCACCATCACTACCCGCTCCCCCAACTCTTGCTTACTTTCACTTCAGTCGTGACCAGATACACACAGTCATGACAAGAACCATTCCTGTCTTAAACCCATTGCATCGATGCGTCTGACAACAGCTTGTAATTCAAAAGGAAGCAATGCATATGTGCCGCGTGTGCATGCGCAGTGACCGCGGTCTAGTCTTTGAAAGGAGTCTATATTACATGCGCACTGAGATTGGGCCTGCCGCGTGTGAATGCGTACTAAGCGCGGGCAATACTATGCATATGCAGCATTCAGACCGACCGCGTACTTATGTCATACCTGCCGCGTGGCATCGGGTGCCGACCGCGTGGCAATGCGCATCGATCGCGTGGTGATGCGTATTGATCTCGTGGCATTGCGTACCGACCACGTGGCAGTGCGTACCGACCGAGTTAATTGCGTACCGAGCGCGTGGCAATGCGTGCAGACCGCGTGGCAGTGCGTGCCATCCTCGTGACATTGCGTACCGACCGCGTGACATTGCGTACCGGCCACGTGGTAGTGCGTACTGACCGCGTTAGCTCGCGTACCTATCGCGTGGCAATGCGTACTGACTGCGTGAAAATGCGTACCGACCGCTGTTAGCATCCGTAAAGCGTTCGTATCGATTGCGTGGCGATGCGTACTGATCGCGTGGCAGTACGTACCGTTCGCGTGGCGATGCGTACCGATCGCGAGGCAGTGCGTACCGAGGGCGCGACAATGCGTACCGACCGCGTGGCAAGACGTACCGACCGCGCGGCTATACGTACTAATCGCGTGGTATTCCGTACTGATCGCGTGACGGTGCGTATCGACCGCGCTAATTTGCGTGCCGACCGCGTGCAAATCGCGTTCCAAACGTCGCCCATCCCGCTGTCGGTACGCAACTTGTCCGCCGTCGGTCCACCCCATTGTCTGAGTTTCTGGGAGCACAACTCATAGCCAAGTATGCTCTGCCCGCTTGTCCACGTCCAGCACTCGCACTAGTCTCATATGTAGGTCAGCAACCTATCAGGAAGCAGCGTCCTGAATGTCAAATCCTGTCGGCTCGACTATCAAAAACTACAGGCTGGGCAGCAAGAGCAACACAGGCCAGGGATTCTCAAGAAAGTCTCCAGAACTACCCGGGAACAGCATCTCTGGAAACAGGCTACGGCGCGAGGTGTGATACAGCCCAACATTGGTCCGACCCCCCACCTAAGTCAAGCGATTTGTTCAGCTCCCCCCCCCTCCCTGGGCAAAAGTGATGGCAACGACCGGGGAGAGGGGGTGAGGAGGTCCTTACTCGTACAGTGGGATGGACCGACCGCGAACATGTTCCGTACCGACCGCGGACAGGTTGCGTACCGACAGCGGGATGGGCGACGTTTAACACGCAATTCGCACGTGGTCGGCACGCAAATTAGCGCGGTCGATACGCACTACCACGCGGTCAGTACGCACTGCCACGCGGTTAGTACGCATTGCCACGCGGTCGGCAGGCATTGCCACGCAGTCAGTACGGAATGCCACGCGGTTAGTACCCATCGCCGCGCGGCCGGTACGCAATGAAACGCGATTAACACGCATTGCCGCGCGGCCGGTACGCACTGCCACGCTGTCGGTACGATTGCTTCCCAAATTCTGAAAGCGGCCGGTACGCATCCACACGCACTGCCCTGCGGTAGATACGGCATTAGTACGCGGTTGGCACAAATGTTGCACATAGGATTGGCCACTGTTAGTACGCGTTCTCACGTGGTAGGCCCGAGTTTATCGCTCGGTCAGTCCGAAACTTATTCTAAAGACCTGACTGCTGTCAGTACGCATCATGCATATATTGCTTCCAATGAGATGACACTCCTTTGGAACGCACTATTACTCAGATGCAGAGTTTGTGAAAAAAAGGTTTCATCGTGAAAGTTTATCTATGGCCCCAATCAATTGGAACTAAGCAAAAGTTGGAGGTTGAGGCGGAGATGGGGTTTGGGTTACTGCACAAACAAGTTGAAGCGGCCTAGCACGGCTGGCTTTCCAACCGCCATTTACGAGCATTTTGAAAGGCAGCCTACACGCTCGTAAACGTGTTCGAGATAACTACGAAAGTAGAACGGCATGGCCCGATTACAACGCCTACGCATTTTTAAGCGTCGAAAACGACCTACAACGCCGCTACACGAGTGAGAAGTTGGTCCCGCCTCTGTATCTGCCCGGCCCTGTAGTTGCGTCGTCCTCCAAAACAGGGGTGCTGGGCCATTTTCACCGTCGTCGGTGTGTGTGGTTTACCTATCGTACCTATTCCGCCATCCACGAACGTCCCCGACGGTGGCAATGGCCAACCCTCCTGTTTCGAAGGAGGACGCAATTACCGGGGCGGGCAGATACAGGGGCGGGGCCAACTTCTCACTCGTGTAGCGTCATTGTGGGTCGTTTTTGACGCTTCACAATGCGTGGGCGTTGTGTTAGGTGCCATACCATTTAAGTTCCGTAGTTATCTTAACTACGTTTACGAGCGTGTATGCTGCCTTCAATCAATAAAATCAACTGTTCAAGAGATTCAATGCTATACTGAGGGTAGATAAGGTAATTCACGTTTTGAGATAGCTAATCCAGGTAGTGACTAGTCACTAAGCTAGCCGTTTTCAGCCTATCGTGTGTTTAGCTCAAAATTGAATCAATGTTTATAAGAGCAACGATACTTGGCAGTTGGGGGCCTGCCGCATTATATCGTTTTACCTTGCTTGCACGTTTTCTTCGTGAATCTCACTTATTTTAACTCCAGTGTAGGCCAAATATACATTATGTAAGAAAGGATCATGATGGAAACTCAAGAATCTTTCGATCATGGACTCTTCTTTTGAGCATTAATGCGCGTCATTATAATGAAAGCAACACATAGTTGCCGCATGTGAGTGCGTACCACCCGCTGTCGTCTGAAAAAAAACTTGTATTGAGAGGTGTTTTACTATATTTTCTCAGCTTGTGATGGCATTGCTTGTATTTTACCGCAATCGATATCTGATCTTGCATTTCCTTCCTTCGCCTTCGTCCTAGCTCCTCTATTCGCAATTCAATGTGTTAATCGTGCTGTGAGGTAACTACTTGTGTATTTTATTCTCCAGATCCTCGTAAGATCGAATGTCCTAGTTGATAGTGATTCTACAAGTTTCTTTCAATGAAATACGTCAGCTGTTGAGGCTGCTGAAACAAAGCGTTTCAGTTTTCAGGAAGAAAAGACACGGAAGGAAAGAAAGGATTATGTTAATAAATACCCCGGCAAGTTGGATAAATTCGCCAGTTTTAACTTAACCTTCAGGGAAACGCCGGTGGAGTCGGGGGCGGGGGAGAGTCGATATGGTGGCCGCTAGCGTGGCCGATGACGAGGTGATCAAGGAGGTCATAGAGGTTTCTGGTGACGAAGAACTCGGTAGGAGGTTCAATTCTGGTCAGTGGAAATTAAGACACTTCCCTAGATTAAGAGTGATTATGAGCAATGTAGCCTCCCACGTGTTAAGTTTGTCAGCATAATCAGAATATCAATTATACGCTGCCGATACACATGGGCAACGGTAAACTGAGAGTCTATCCACGGCTGAAAAGAACTATGTGACCACAGTTCCTTGAATGACTGGACGAGCTCTTTGGAGACCAAGTGTCGAACAGATGTGATTTATTTTGATTTTTCAAAGGCTTTCGACAAGGTGCCAATCCGAAAACTGCTTCAAAAAATGAACGTCATTGGGGTTCACCCCCTGCTGATAAGTTGGGCGCAAAACTTCCTTTCCGATAGGACCTATCAAATTAAAGTTGATGGTGTGTATTCGTCTGTGTACTCAGCCTATAGCGGAGTTCCGCAGGGAGGCGTTCTATCACCACTATTTTTCTTAGTTTTTACGTATGAACTTCCTGAATTTATTTCACGTTTTGGTGTAACCTGTAAAATGTATGCAGACGACATTAAAATTTACAAGAAGGTCGTGGATGATGAGGATTCCGAGGGCATTCAGGCCGCAATGGACTACATAGGCCAATGGGCAGATGAGTGGGAGCTCCCGCTAGCAATAGAAAAATCTAATCACCTACAAATCGGTGGAGATAATCGAAGCGTTGGTTGTACCTATACGCTGAAATGTCAAACTCTGCGGTGTGTTCCTGATGTCAGAGATCTAGGTTTTCAAATAACCAGAGACTTGAGTTTCAGGCCGCACTACAGAAATTTGGTCAGGAAGACGAATTATCGTACTTACAACATTTTCAAGATATTCAGAAGCAATAATCCCCAGGTGCTTCTACGGGCCTAAAAAACTTACGTAAGACCCATTGTTGAGTGCGGAATAGCCGTCTTCAACCCTGTTCAGAAGGGGGATATTGATCTGTTGGAAACTGTTCAAAACAATTTCACCCGCAAACTGATGATGAGATGTTCTGGCCTCACCTATTCCCAAGTACCTAGAGGCACCGAAAGAGCCAGGGTTCTAAAGCTGCCTAGTCTTAGCAGAAGAAGAGAGATAGCGGATCTCGTAATGATGTTTAAAATACTAACTAGAAAATTATCCTTAGATCCATTAAAGTTTTTTGGAACTTCAATTACAAGAAGTCGGAACGGCAGGCTTAGGCTTTATGTATCATTAGCGAAATCACGGGTCAGATCACATTTTTTCACTTATCGTAACGTGAGAAAGTTCAACCAAATGTTGTGCAATAACGCTGGCATTCTGAGCATGTCTTTGAATGCTTTCAAGTCTCTTCTGCGGAGTAACAGGCTGTCTTAAATGTTCTTCTATATAGCTTTCCCCTCTCACTTTTAAGCTCATTGTGTTTACTAAACCGTTTCCACTTTTTTTGCTGAGATAATGTTTGTGTACTTGGATTCTAACAATTAAGTATTGAGTTCGTTCATTTCCTGCTTTATTTTTTACGCGGATTTCCCGCGTCTTTAATAAATAAATAAATAAATAAATAATTAAATGAACAGAAACAACCTCGGGTCCTGCCAGTATGGAGGAATTTTAGTTGTAACGGTATGAGAAGTGTTTCCTGCTCTACACATGGCTCTACAAAAACTGATAGGGTCCCTATATAATAAATACCACGCAACTGCAGAAGGAAAGGTACATTGTTGTGTTTTATCGCCCAAACATTATTCAAGGGCAGTGTTGATTTATCCAGGCATCCAGTTAGCTGACATTATAAAAGACATCAAGGATGTTTGAAGGACAATTTTGAAATCCTGCTTATTGCTCGTGATCAAAATGGATGCTTAAAGACAGCGTACGCGCAAAAAACCGTGTTGAAGTTTCCCACTATTTTGCGCAGGTGGGCTCACCAGGCTGTGATATATCGCAAAGAGGCCACTCGAAACACTCGAACTTCGGAGAAAAACTTGTTTGAAAATTTGGGAGCATTCAGCTTCCAATTTTCCACGTCTGTCCGGTATGTCTTGTGTAATACACAATTGTCGAAAATGCTGGACGTCTGAAAGTATTTCTCAGGTTGATAATTTCTTTTGGTCATTTCATTGTAGAAGAATTCTCTAAAAATAAGATGCTTCCTATAAACACGTTTGAACACGCGGATTTCTCGAAATAAAGAATATGGACTTTCGGATTCGCCGGGGCCTGTTCAGGCGCATCTGCTCCTCGTGCTAGATGATCAACTAGGAAAACTCCTTTTCAGAACATGAAGCTGTTTTCAAGAGGCTATAGCATTATGAATACGCAGCATTGAGGTCTCGAGCTTTGCCAACTTGGTTCAAGCATTGGATTGAGAAGAAAAAACCAAGTGCGGTTTTCTGCGCGGACGCTGCCTTCAAGGTCCCACATACACGTGGGTTTAGGTTTGACCCTCATTATGGCGGAAGTCAGCAAGAGCCGAGGAGAAAACACAGCAAAAGTCAGTAGGATCACTAAACCCGTTCTTGTATTTGCTCCTTCCTCGAGTAGCGGGATTTTCTCACGAGCACTAACTGTTTTGGAAAAAAACGGGTCATAGAGTTGACATAGATGAAGCCAGTCGTGTGTGAACAAAGTTGTGAATTAGACAACTGTTAAGCCGGGATCATACTTCCAGCGACGAGCGACGCGGCGCAATGTCTATCATCCATATCAATCGAAAATCGATATGCCTGACGTGCACTGTCGCTGTCCGCGGGAAGTATGATTCCGGCCTCTTAGTCAAAGAAATTGCCCCAGTTCAGTGGTTTCCGTCGGATTCTCAGTTTTCAAGACGCAGTTGTCAGGAAGACCAACCCATCAGACTCTCTACTAGAACAAAAAAAGTCACAGCTTTTTGAGGAAGGTCCTACCCTCTGATGAAACGGTAGACTAAATGCGCAAAAGCTCGAGATTTCATTGCTTACTAAGCACGTGCACTTGCGTATGTACCAACTCACGAGTTCACTTGCGTACAGAACGCGGGCGTGTGCGTACTGAACCCGGACACTTGCGTACCGACCGCGCAGACTGACAAACCAATTTCACCCACCAGTTTGCCTGCGTACTGAACGCGGGCGTGTGCGTACTGAACCCGGACACTTGCGTACCAACCGAGCAAATTGATAACGCGAACTCACCCACCAGTTTGCCTGCGTACTGAACGCGGGCGTGAGCGTACTGAACGCGAACACTTGTGTACCGACCGCACAGAATAACAAATCAATCCCACCGATCAGTTTGGTTGCGTACTGAACGCGGATGATTGCGTACTGGACGCGCACACTTGCGTACCGACATCGCAAACTGACAGAAAGACCTCAGCGACAAGCTTTCTAGCGTGCCGAACGCGGAGTTTTGCGTGCCAAACGCGAGCACTTGCGTACTGACTGCGTGTGTTCGCGTACCGACCGCAACGATAAGTCCTACTTCGTACTGACCGTGCGCAAAGATGAATGCGCGCGATCAGTACGCCTCTACGGAGTTTCGCGAGCGGTTCGTACGGAGCTCAGGCGTATCGACCGCGTGCATTAGTTCGTTTGCGCGGTCAGTACGCAAATGCGCGCGTTCGGTACGAAATGTAAGTTTTCGCTCGCGGTCAGTCCACCCCATTGTCTGAGTACTTCGTCGCAATTTTATATAGTGAACGAATTTTTAGATCATTTGTACATTGATGCATCGATTGTATCAATTAATCCTAATAATGCAATAAATAAATGTTTTCTACGAAAGAAGACAAAAATAATTCTGTTGCGACAATGACACCAAATGGTTGTTCATTGGCTGAACATTGATTAGTGCTCTGAGAACACATAGGTGCGGTTTCGGGCATGTTAACCACATTTAGTAATAGGCTGTTTAGATGTGAAAACGCACCCCGAATTTCATGAACGAAGCTCTAAACCGAACAGCGCTACTTAGGGTGGGCGGAGCCTGTTTTCATGCCCTGAGGGCAAATAGGTGCGGTTTCAGGCATGAAAACCACGTTTAGTAATTGAATACCTAGATTCGAAAATGCACCCAAAATTTCATGGACGCAGCTCCAAGCCGAACAGCGCTACATAGAATGGGGTCCATGAAAAAATCGATAGCTGTGAAATAATTACAAGTATTTAACAAAATTTGAATAAGGAGTTTCGCGATGCTACAACGTGCGGGAAACCTAGTCACGGAGGACCCAAGTAATTGATTTCGTTCTTTTAACCGGTAAAAAACCTTTGAAGACCCATTTTTAGGTGTGATACGATCGATTGTATCATACCTAATTTGTTGTCGTTACAACCAAGTTGACTGACTACATCATGAGAATAACACTACTAATCTACTTGCAGATGCGCATTCTATTGTTGTTCGTGTTAGTTTGCTGTGTTCACGCTGGTAAAGTGACAGAAGCCGAGAATATAGCGATAAAGCAGGAATGTGGACAACGTTTTCTGAGTAAGTACTACTGATATATCTAAAGGATAGGGAACAAGTTTTAGTCCAAACTTGTGCGAATATAGATTTTTTGAAAAGGTATCCCTTGACTTTAACGCTTTCTAGTGGTTAAGGGCAGCAGACACGCTCAAGTTTGGTATTGATCTTATGACATAAATCGCAGGTTTGGAGCAGGAAGGATGGAGAATTTACGAAAAAGCCAACGAAAACTGTGAGAAAATCCAGGGATAACGGTTATTTTGTTTTCGGGTGAAAAAGGACGAGTTACACTGCGCGCGGTTGAAGCAGTGTATACTGTGCTTCTCTCAGCCAAATTCCGGTTCGCAATTGCGTCTCGACACGCTTTGCGGCAGCGCGCATTCGAGTCGGAAGAGTCTCCAGCGCCGCAGCTGTCGTTCTGTTGACTCTAGGTGGGTTTTAGAAACTGGAAAGTAAACAAAGTTGTAGGAAACCGTATAAAAAGCCATATAGAATCGGCTTTGGCGCTGGAAACGAGACTGACTCGGGCGCGTGAGGCCGCAAAGCGTGTCGAGACGCTATTGCGGACCGGGATTTGACCCAGATAAGCACAGTATTTGTGACTGAACGGTTGAGATGGCGGAGCCGATAGACTCTTACACCTCACCTCATTGGAAGCATCAAATATCCAGAGCCACTTTATTCGAAGAATAAATCTGGACGAGTTTTTATTTGGGGGTTGATGAAAAATGTCGGATTTCATTGCTCAAAATTAGTAGTTTTGGCTAGTTTTTCACGCTTCCAACGGCGCGAGCGTGCTACTAGTGCTCATACGACCACGGTAGCGCAGTTGCTCAACAACTTTTCTACGCGTGCCTGCTGTCTTCAGGTCTATTTGGAAAATGGCTTGTCTTTCCACCACACTGTGTTGAAGGCAGCGTTCACGATAAAAATCGTTTTTCGGCTTTTTTGCCTAGTTGAGCTAGGGAAGCATGGTGGATGAGTTGTCCGAGGCTTATAACTTCCGTCTTCAGCAGCCGATGTATGCGAGCTGACCTGAGTAAAGAGAGTAGTTGAGAATGAAAGGAAGAACGGGGCTATTGATCGGAAACCATCGCTCACCTCACAATCTCGAGCATTCATTCGTTCACGTCGGTGGGCGTGGAAAGTGCATCTGGGGTGTGACGAGCTGACGGGTGTCCAAATTTGGGGCCGTACGGGACCGTTCCCAGCTTATTTTTCTTAGTTTTTCCAAGGTTAGGGTTGCGCTAGGCCCCGAAGCTGCCGATCTCCACCAAAAAATCAGACATGATTTTTATCGTTGACATTGTCTTTAAAGGCATCGTACGCGCTGAAAACCGCCCACCGTTTTTTGGGTTTGAATCAATGGTTGGACCCGCCTGAGAACGTGTGTAGAGTTTGTCGGGTCACCTATGCTTTTTTGGGAAGATATGGGAGATCGAATGCCTTGAATTCCGCCAAAAGAGGCCGGCCTTCCGGCAACCGTCTGCTTTCAAACGAGAAAAGAAAGTTGCATATCAACAAATGTTACAACAACTTCCACTCATTTAAGCTTATCATTTGATGATAAGCCACATTCTTTTCTCATTTGATGCCACACCGCCGTAGGAAGGCCAGGTGTGGTAGTAATTCCTCCGAAACTCCGAGTTTCGAAAAGATCGAATCATGCAGGTATTCTGCGAGCTTCGACCTCAAAATAAGAGCCAATTTTGAGGTGATATGGCAATAGACAGACTTCAATCCGTATCCATAGGGTACCCCAACCTCAAAATGACCTATATTCCGAATCTGGTGCAAAATGGTCAACCGCTCCCTATCCTGTACTCCGTTCTATGGAGCTTATTGCGGGTTTGCCTCTTGGTTTCGGGCACCCTCCCGAGATCGCTGAAACTGGCAGCAGGCTCTGTCTCCAGGCGAGGTGAGCAGCGAAAGGCGAAACAGCGCAGCGGTGGTGGAGACGCGAGAGACTCCCAGTTTCGGAGAGAAAAGTGTTGCGGAGGACTTTTTCGTTCATCATGCGAGGTGGGTGCTGTTTTGCACAGGCTGTCAGCAAGCGCGCAGACAGTGATAGTCATAAAAATTATTGACAGCCGACCTTCAATGATGCACCTCGGATACCTCGGCAAAAATCGGTAGATCGCGCGTTTTTAACGCGGAAAAGCCGGGATTTGGTCACTTTAGCGGGAAAAAACTTAATTGTAGACTATTTTAACACTAATTAAGCTTTGATAAATTATCAAATCGGAGTGATATGAGCATATCCATAAGATTCGGAGCATTTTGAGCCGGAAAAGCGAGTATTAGGCTTGATTAACTTGGAAATAGCGAAATTATTTTTTTTGGCTGAAGTCAGGCGTTGACACAATATCAAACTCAACTGATAAGATTATAGCTCTTCGAGTTATAAGTTTTCACACCAGTGGAGCGATAACTTGCTCCTGATGACCAGGGAATCGCAAAATTAATTCCTTTTACACAAGTAATAAATTGATACCTTATCAAACTGGACTGATGATGTCATAAATCCATGATTTTCACGTTTTCAGTTTCAGCTGGAAGGAGCGGGTATTTGCTACTGGTAGGCTGAGCATAGCAAAATTAATCTTACTTAGTACAATTCAGGCACTGAAACGTTACCAAATCAAATTTATGAGGTCATAACTATACGATGTCGAGCAATGTGAACCGAAGTTGTTCCTTAGATTTTTTCCGATCGAATTGATGTTAGAACGCGAATTTTTGATTTTCTTATTTCTTTTTTATATCATTCGGTCTTCGATTAGTTCAGAAGTTTCGTTTTTTGATTGTTCGATTTCCAAAAAGTGATCGAAATGTGATGTTTTAAATTTTGTTATTCAATATTCAATTTCTCGGAGATCCTAATCGGAGCCATGTATCAGGGTGATGCAGAAATTATCGAGCATTACTTTGCTCGTTCGACTTTTCGAGTTTTCCAGGCAGATTTCGATACGCCACGAACTTGGACAGTGAGTACAAGTGTAAATATGTAGGTGCAAAAAAAAAAACAAAAATCTTCGTCGTATCAAAATTTTCACAATTCTATAACTTCCTAATTTTCTCAAGGAGGTCCTCAATCTCCTGTGAATCCGTGTTCTGAGAAAGTAGTCGAGAAAAAAGTTTTTTTTATTACATAAAAAATGATTTTTTCGTCAAGTGCGAAGATCATATGATTTGAATTTTTCATGAAGTTCAATTCGTGATTTCATATGTCTCCATCCACATGCTCAATTTCTGAATTCACAAAAGTAAAATTCCGGAACACGTTGCTGGTTGTTCGGAGGATAAGCGGAAATTCATTTCGAATTTTCACAAAAACTCAAGGTATGGGCTGAGCGAAATGAAACGTTTTTACAATTTTTTCACAGTGTCTACAAATTTTCTAGCAAAACTCAAAGCTGCGGAAGTTTGTAGGGCATTTGCACTTTTAGTTAGAGTTATGATCTTATCAGTCCGATTCGATAAGGTATCAGTACCCGAAGTGTGCAAAAAAATTAGTTTTGCTATGTCCAAGTTATCAGGAGAAGCATGATTTTTTCCGGATGGTGAGAAAACTTTTTTTCGAACCAACAAAAACTTTCGCTCATGCGGTCGTTCAAACGATAGAAAAAAGTCAGAGATTAGAAAGTCCTGTTTTGTGCGAGGGTAGTAGGTGCTGACAAGAAATAGGCAACAGTAGGTTTGACACAAGACTTGAGAGGTGAAAAATGCGGGAAGGATTAACAGCAATCATATTTTTAGAACAAATAGAATCCGTCGAAGAACGTTCAGGAAAATGAATAGACGTGTAGTTATTGAGGTCCTTTCATTGTAGTCCAGAAGGCCGATCGAATTTACTCGAATGAGGAACGACTTTAATAGATTCTTTCACATGTCTTATACAAGTAAGTATGTAGGAATTGAGTTTTGAGTTCCGCTTGACCAACCACTCCATTATGAACGCCTTGAGTGTACAATTTTCAATGCTTCATTTTTCTATCAATTTAAGCCTCTAAGTAGGTACTATGACGTTAACTACTAGTTTGAGCCTCTGCTGTGGCCGGAAACACAATGCTGTGTTCGCAATGGGAGACACCTATAATGAAAACATCACCAGTGCAAAGTGCGATCTCGGTGCAATGCCAGTGATCGCCGCTATGGTTAAAAGCACTTAGGGTTCAACTCCTTAGAGTGAAGAAGTTTTGCAAACAAACGCAACACCTCGCATGATGATGCGTGTATGGTCCCGGTTTCAATCAGTTCATTCTGCGAGTTTCGAACGTCAGCTCGCGACATAAAACTCGTAGTTTCGTATGGATTACTACCGTCCCAGCCTCTTTTGGCGGAATTCGAGGCATTCGATCTCCCATATCTTCCCAATAAGGCATCAATGACCCGAAAAATTCTACCCACGTTCTCAGGCGGGCCCAACCGATGATTCAAACCCAAAAAACGGCAGGTGGTTTTCAACGCGTGCGATGCCTTTAAGTGCGAAATTTGATTTTCAAAGAGCTACTATATAATGGCTTGCTAGTATTTTAGCCTCAACTCAAACGCTACGCTCGAGACGATCGTTGGGAGGAATGGAGACAAACCCAGGCGAATACCCTTGGATGGTTTCATTGAACTTTACCAGGAGTGAGGCTAACGTTTTTTCACTAAAGTTTGTTCCAATAACACTTCTCAGAGTTCAGTCAGTATTCTCCGTTGCCACAAATCAGTTTCTCCGCACAAAGAGAGATAGTGTATGGTCCGTTTGCGATGGAATACGCATGCTTGTATTCCACCGTGCGTATATGATGGCCGGTGCAAGGCGGTGAGGAAAAGGAAGAATAATGTACAGTATGGTTCTGCTCTGGATGAGCAGACTAAAAACCGAATTATTTTAAACGACCTGTTTTGACGCTCGAATTTTGAATAGGCTGGAATGAACTTTCTGAGGTCCGAATTTTGGATAGATTTGGAGGAATCCGATACGGATGTACCCGAATAAATTTTTAAATAGTTTCAAATCGGCAACCTGAAAGCAGCCGACGTCAGCACTAAATGTAATCACGTGGATATACCCGCGCGCTATTACTCTGTTCAAAGTTCGAGGTGGTGCTTTCATCCAGACTTTGTCAACGTACTTTTCAAACCTGGAAACCCGATTCGATGCATAATTTCATGAGGATTCCAAAAACACCTTTACCAAGGGTTTCTTTAGGGGAAAAAGTTGTATGGGAAATTGACACTTTGCAAGCCGAACTTGGTTCGGAGTTCTAATGCGCAGTAGATCCCAAAATACTTTTCGCCGAAGAATTTTACGGGGACTTCGGGAAAAATCACTCGCGCTGAATAACCTTCTCCGAACATAAAAATGTTACCAGCGGAAAGCCTGTAATTTCTCGGAAGAGGTCAGGCTACCTCATGAAGTTTGGGACACGAAAAAGACGAGTAGACCAAAAATTGAGGTGGTTAAAATGATGTTCATTCTTCAAATTGAAGTGAAAAGACAACCTCCACCTTTTTGTCCTTCAATCCATCCAACAACCTTACCCTCTCGGACCGCTATCTCCTCCCCAAAAAAGCTACGGTCAAGACTTGGACCTAGTAATAATGAAGATTGCTATCATTTCTAGGGGAGGTGAGGGGAGGCTAGGGGAGATAAGGAGAGATAATTTTCGTAGTCTGAGGTGAAGGATGCCACCCCAGACTAGGAAAATTAGTTTTTCGCCTGCCCAGGACGTCCAAGTCCGAAAAGCATTTTTTTCAGTTTTCAAACACTTCGATTGGCACGCTCAACGTTGGTCACTCGCTTTATTTTCGATGATAGCGAATGAGGGCGAATCAACGTGCTTGCAAACTCTGGAGAATTTCTACTGAGCTGTCAATTTTGATCATAGCCAGTATCAGACAAAAGCGTCCATTCTTCGCTGTGGTGATCAAAAACAGAAGCCTTCTTGAAAAAGTGAACAGGAGCCTGTGTATCGTTGGTGTCTCACAGAAAGATAGCCGCGCTCAGCAGTTGGGCGCGAAATAGTTCGATCAATAGCTACTCTACCTTTGTTTTCCCGCGCGCAATTTTTCCCGTCAAGCAGCGTCACGGCGATCCCTCATCCAGTGAGTGACGATATGGCTTCCGTTTTCGATTAGGCCTGACGCATGGACCAGGCAGCCGGCGGTGCGGACTTGGCGGTCTCACTGGAGAATGGGGTTTCGATTCGATTGGGGTGATCTGCAGCCGCAGCCCCGTCCATTTATCAGACTGAAATTATTGCGCAAACTCTACAATTGTATGGAATCATTCTGCGAGGAAAACAGAAGTAAGGAATGACTTCAAACGACGCGTCATTGAATCGATTAAACTGATATTATCCTACAGTGCGATGCAAAATTTATTTCCATTCATGACGTGCATCTGCGCGCGTATGCTGCGTTTCCTTCTCCCCCACACTTTCTCGATGTCTCTCCCCTCGCCTCGCAAAAGCGCTCGAAGGAACACAGCAAATGTGTAGCCAAAACAGATGATAGGCGCTCCAAATGATTTCAGAATCTGTTGATGTGACCAGCCTGGCCAAACAGAATATTCGGTCACCTACAGTAAATGCAATTTGGCGTTTACTGTAGGTGACCGAATCATAAATGCCATTTGGCAGTTTAATGGCATTTCTCGTGTTGTTACTGTTACTGTTCTTTTTCATGCTTTCTCGTTCTTTTTGTTCTTACTTCAAGTGTCAGAGGCGCTTTATCATTTGTTTTCTCTTTGTCGAGGGTGCACCCAGAGTGCAATATGAATATAAATTAATACAAAATATAAATAGCACCGATGGAGCCGATGTATTCGAAATTATTCAAATTCAAAAATTTTCCTGGAAATTAGCATGGGGGAGGAGGAGGTGCTGAACAAGAATTCGTAGTTTATAGTCTACAGCAATGGAAGTAGGACCTGGTGAGGTTGGGGATTCTTCTTAACATACTGTAGCCTGATAGTCTTATCACTCATTTTTTCGAAATAACTAAAATTGGTCGGTGAGTTTCGGCTTCCGCTCTCACATTTTCACCTGTTTTCATTGCTTCCAAAGATGTGATCGTATCGGTGAACACACAGACTCACCGATCTATCAAAGCAGTTCCGAAAAAATGAGCGATACCACTAACAAACTACCGTATGTTAGGACGAGTCCGCAACCTCATCAGGTCCTACTAACATTGCTGTAGACTATATCTGCCGAGTTTCCAAAGTTTTCCCCTTGATTCTTTCAAAGCTTTTCCATCGGGGAAAACTTCGGGGTGAAAAGCGACTTACCGATGTGGCTCAATTTTTTGCCCTGGCGCTTGTTTAGATGCTTATCACGAATGCGGGGTCTGTGTATAAGTTTTTCACAGTTTACGGTAGATTACGATCGGTATACGGTAGTTTGGTCAAAGTCTCGATAATAGCTCGAAATTCCTGCGCGCGGTTTTATAAAACGGTGGATAATGATTTGATGTCCATTTGTCGATTTTCAGAATTTCACGTTACGTTTGTACCCCTAACTGACACAGAGCCCACCCAGATTCGGTTTCAGCATCTTGACCAAATATAATATATAAAATTAATACCTACATACAGGTTTTGAGTCGATTCCGAGAAAAAAAAATCGAAGAGAAGTAGAAACTCTTTTTAAAAAACTTTTTTTCTTGTTCGGACCTCTCTGATCTTAACACGAGCCGCAGGCGATCGTTTGTGCCGTTTACCTCCGAATCGAGCGAGAGGATTTCTGGAAACTCCAAGTTTATGTTCGGATTTCTCCCTGTTAACACGAACAGATTATTATAAAAAAATTGGAACAGTCGTCGAGAGCCTTAAAATTCAAAATTGATCAGCAGTGAGCGAATGTACTGCTCGCCTTTCTTAGCGGCAGTGGAAACGTTTTACGAAAGAAATTATATATTTTTGTTTACATTTCTTATGCACTGATGGTTCGCAATCGAGATAGGAAAAACATTAAGCAAAACAGTCATCAATGATTAAAGACTCAAAAAAGCCTTCCGTAGATCGACGTCAGTGAAGAAAAAGTGAAATACACCCTCTGGTTCCGGGCCTGATTTAGTGTGTGCAATTGCGGACTTGCGTCGTGGGGGCGCGACGCATCGCTTTCGTACGAGCTTCCGCGCCCGCCCCTCATCAGCTGATCTTGTGCGCTTTTTTCTACAATTTCAAAATTTTTCCTTGTTTTTTAATGGTACGAAAGCGATGCGCCGCGCCCCCACGACGCAAGCCTGCAATTGCACACACTAAATGAGGTCTGAAACCAGAGCATAGGAGAACGAAAACTGAAGAACAAAGGAGAGCTCGAGCCCCACGTGTTAACCAAAAAAAGAAAAATCGCAGCCGCCACGACCAAATAGGACATCAGTCCTTGGAAAGGCGTTTAGTACTAGCAATTTCCTTTTCAGTGAAAAAATGGTGCAGTGGAGAAAGTCATGCATCGTGACAACTCGAAAAAGGTGTCATTCAAAGTGGGAAGCACTTTAAGAATGCTCCAAGTTTTTTTTTTACGAAGGTGCGAACCATAACACTTTTCTGCGATGTTCCTGGTCGCCGATAATTTATCCAGCCTCTTGCAAGCAGTAATTCTGAGCAAACGGGAATTCGCGAACCAAAACTGTAGAGCACAGATCTCTGAAGGCAGTGGTCGCGATAAATACGCCTGCCTTCATTTCCTCTCTAGACATTTTTCTGGATCCAGAGTAGTAGGACCTATGAGAAAAAAATCATGAGAAAACTCTTTCTCTGGGCCCTAGTTTAGGCCTCAATCTTCCTGTCTTTTAATGCTGGATGAGACCATTCCATATCATCGGCATCGATGATCTCTATAATCAAAAACATCAGTGGGCTTGAATTTGGAACTCAATCAATCAACAATACCCTTCAAACTAACCTGCTCAAATATTTCTGCTCTTGTCGAGTCAAACATTGAATGAAGGGCTTGCTTTTATTGTTTAACTATGTTCACTAGCTGAATTTGCATGCATTTCTGGCTGTGAACGTTAGTGATTTTTGACGGCTCATCATGAGACTGCGATCTTTTTGGGCGGAGCTATGCACGCATGCACGAATTGACAACGTAGGATCCTAATAGAAAAAAACTATTGTTTAGCTCGTTTCTTGCCGCGTAACCTTCGTGGTCTTTTAGCCGTTTGCGGATCTAGCTGATTTTTATGGTTGTTTCCACAACTTTTTTCATCGCGACCACTGACTTTAAATTATAAGAAAGCATTGTATGTTAGAATGCTTGGTCGGCTCAACAATGAAGAATTCACGGTTTCCGTGAGTCAGTCTATCAAAACAAAACCATTCTTATGTACCCTAATCTCAGAAAAACCAAAACAAGTTACTTGTAATATAAATGTAACTTACTTGAATGTCTCAAGTAAATTACATTTATATTAAGTGTAACATACATTTATATTACACGTAACTTAAATTTACATTGCATGAAAGTTATGTACACTTATGTCACATTTAACTTACATTTGTAATTTCACTATGGGTGACTATCACATGACGCAGACGACACGCGAAGCAGAGCACATCCCACTCCACAAACTACGCAAAAAAAAATGCTGTGCGGGGCCTTCCCTGCTGGTGTGGGGTAAAGTACCTCAAACTTGGGTAATTTAACCAACAGCAACGCCAGTCGTAAGCTCGACCCCGTGAGTGCGCCGTACATCCCCTTAGAAATATCTTCTCGGCCGATTTAAGTTACTTGCGACTTATATTGTGCCATTTAACTTACATGTAGCATATTGGAGGCGCACTGCTCATTGTGTCTTCTCAGAACTCGAAAACAAGTTACTTGTAACATATCTGAGCCGATGTAAGTTACTTACGACTTATCTCAGGTCATTTAAGATACATGTAACATATCGGAGAGGCACCGCACGCAGTATCAGGTCGATATGTTACATGTAGCTTTAAAGACCTGAGATAAGCCGCAAGTAACTTACATCGGCTCACATGTGTTACAAGTAGCTTGTTTTCGGCCTTTTATGTGACAAGTAAATTGTTTTCATTTTTGTGAGATGGTCTTTCTGAACTTTTGATTTACCCATCTGGTTTCCTGCGAATCTTGCCCTTATTCGACCATGGCAAAAATAGTGTTCCAAGTAGTGAACAATTGACATGCAACATTGATGGCGTGGAAGGTTTATGGAGTTAGACTGATATATAGCGAACGTTCAATGGCGATTCCTCTCATTGGCAATTCTTTCAGCTTCCAGCAAGAAGAATGGCACTTGTAGTGGTGTTCTGATTTCACAGAGGCACATCTTAACAGCACGCCATTGTGTCATAGAAGTGCTGCCCTTTGTACAACATGTTTGCAAAAAGTGGATGCCACTGTGAGTGATTTTGACTATTCCGAAAAAAATGATGTGGAACGACACGTTGCAATCAGGTGAGGACATCGTGATCACAGCTAATCGCTGTAACGTTTTAGTGCTCGGCCGGAAGAACTGTTCAATGATATCCTCTTTTCGATCCTATCAGCTTTTATAATCGATTATTCTACTTTTTACCAGCGTACCATCAATGTTCCGTGCTCTTGGGTTTTTCGTTTCCCCTGGAAATGATATGACGGCATACCTTGGATCTATCGGTGGTGAATCTACAGGATACAGGCCACTAAGCCATGTGAGTGAACACGATCCAGTATTTGAAAAAAAGGTGTCTTCAAAAGAAGAATGGTGCACGATAGAAACATTCTAGCAAAAAGAGATGGATAGGAATGTAGAGCGATTTACGATAACCAAACAATATTTCTTGAAAATCTATCTCCTATCTAAAAAGCGAGGTACATATTGTTGATTTTTTTGCTTCATAGATATTGCAAGGGAAGTATTTAGAGTGGTAAGCGCATTTAGGAAAACGACTAGCATAGTTAGTTTCTCTTGTGGCTCATTAGTAAAACTGAGCAGTATCCCTCCCTGAGCTGCGCGTTCCAAGAAATTACAATCTTGAAAAGGTCGTTTTCTGTGCTTTTTTTACCTTCCAAAAAAAACACATTAGTGTTCGGAAAATCCGGAAACGGACCTCATAAATGTGCTCAGCTCCCATAACTACTCCCCTGATTGAAGTTTTGGTGGAGGCATATTTTCCAAACTTTGTCCAGACTGATAGCGTTGTGGACGTTGTACAGATTTTAGGTCGGGCGTTTATTTATACCAATTAGAGAGCTCTCAAAGCGTCACAGAAAAATATTCCAGATTTTACATAATGTTCTTTCAGTAGGTTATTTGGGGCGCTGATCACGAATCAGGGGCTTACTTGTCGATTTCCCGAAGTTTTCGACTTTATTCGTTTAAAACTTCCCATCGCGGATGGCGAATCGCGATTTTTGACGAGTTCCGGAACGTTACTGTTGAAGTGGCTCAAAATGTTTCTCTCTACGTTATTTGGAGTAAAAACACAAGCTCGGAACACGTTTATGGATTTTTGGCAGATTACAGTAGATTACGATGGGTATACGGTAGTTTGGTCAAAGTCTCAGATTTTACACAAAATTTCTATGCGGGGGCTAATCGGGGTGCAGAATAAGAATTTGAAGTCCGTTTGTCAATTTTCGGAACGCTTAGGTAGATTTGCCCCCTAAATGGCATGGTACCTACCGTAACCTACAGTAAACGTCAGAATTTCGACAGACGGACTCCAGATTCGTGTTCATCATCCTAGATTACATACGGTAGATTACGACGGGTATACGGTAGTTTGGTCAAACATTTTGAACCACTTCTACAGTAGCGTTCCGGAAATTGTCAAAAATCGCGATTTGCCATCAATTTTTCCCGCGATGGGAAAAGATGGGAGCGCTTTGAAGGCAGTGTGCACGATGAAAAAAGTTTTCGAAATTCCACTAGGATTGGGTAGTGGAGGGACACTCTGTAACGTTAACGTCGAAAGAACGCATGAAAACGAGCCAGGAAATGCTCCAAAAGAGCCCGAAGTTGCTGCGCAAACCCCAAAAGCGCAACCCACGCCCACCGACGTGAACAAATGAATGCTCAAGATAGTGAGATGAGCGATGATTTCCAATCATTCGCCCCGTTCTTGACTTCATTCTCAGCTTCTCTCTATACTCAGGTCAGCTCGCATAGATCGGCTTCAGAGGACGGAAGTTGCAAGCCTCGGACAACTCGTCCACCATGTTTCCATAGCTCAATCTTTGAGGGACCATACCTGCGTTCACAAGAGGTCTTGTATGATTTCAGAGACACCATTGGAATCAGCATGGGGCCGTTTTCAATATAAGCGGAAAAACAGAAATACGTTTTTCATCGTGAACACTGCCTTTAAACGAATAAGTCGAAAACTTCGAGCAAGTGAACCCCTGATTCGTGATCAGCGCCCCAAACAACATCCTGAAAGAACTTTGTGTCAAATCTGGAATATTTTTCTGTAACGCTTTGAGAGCCCCCTAATTAGTATAAATAAACGCCCAACCTAAAATCTGTACAACGTCCAAAACGCTATCAGTCTGGACAAAGTTTGGAAAATGTGCCTTCACCCAAACTTTGATCAAGGGGGTAGTTATGGGCGCTGAACACATTTATGAGGTCCGTTTCCGAATTTTCCGAGCACTAATGCGTTCTGTGGAAGGTACAAAAGGCACAGAAAACGACCTTTTGGAGCTTGTAACTTCTTGGAACCTGCAGCTCGGGGCGGGATTTTGTTCAGTCTTACTATTGAGCCACAATAGGAACTAACGATGCTAATCGTTTTCCCAGATGCGTTTTTTTTTCGGATCGTTCCGTGACTGTCTCTAGCACCTTTACAAGCATTCTAAATCTGTAACCTTCCTCACCCCCCCCCCGACCTTCTCCTTTACGACCCTGCTCTAAACTTCAAAGTTAAAGAGCTCCTAGCGATCGTTCAGTGGGGAACCGTTCTGAAATGCCCTCCTAGAGATGATCATGTTGCGACTGAAATAACTTGAATGCTAAGATGTTTACCCGTTCAAAAAATATATTTATTTATTTACTGGTCACTCGAAAATCACGCTTCAGAGCATGAAACACAATCAATAGCAAAAGCAAGTAATTTTGACGTAACGTCATTATTCAATAAGTTTTATCAACTGCACGGTGCGAATAAGTAGCGACCGCACCTCGCCAATACTTTTTGAAAATTTTTGCTTAAGAAGTTGAAGAATAGAAACGTACAGGAGGATTACTAAAACGTGGAACAAAAGTTTACACGCAATGAATTATTCACGAAATTTTTCCCTGGGGCCAACTTCGACAGTTCCATTCCAATACGAACACCCTATTATATTTTGTTCCGAATAGATTACGTTTGAGGTTGTAAGTGTTCCTCATTAAGCCTGCAATCCAAAGCATCGATCCATGCAAAAACGTCGATGATATAGCTATACTTGAGTTAGCCGAGGACATTCCAAAAAATGAAGCTTTGCCGATATGTTTGCCACTATCTGGAGAGTCGCTGAGAGAAGACCTAACTGCTGCCGGCTATGGAAGAAGTAGTAAGTCAAATTATTGTTGTTGAATACAATTCATTTTCTAATTTTTGGAGTTTGGGTTCTTTTTTGAAAACATTCCAAAAAGCTTCTGCTTCATATAAAAAATGCTCTTTCATTTAATTTCCGTTGCCAGCGTTGACCCTTAGCCTTTCTCACTAGGGCATTACAACTGAGAGTAATCGCCCTTCCCTACAAAGTTCATACCACCTAGTGAGGTTTAAAACGAAATTCCAAATCTTTGTTTGTAGCTTCTGAAAACATCCCTAAAAAAACACTATGAAAACTTTCTCTTCAGAAACAAAAAACATTGGCGTTGGATCTGATTTCAATCCCTTTTAGAGCCGGATCATGTTCTAACCAATCGCAGAGGGGGTCTGGGACCGCATGCAAGAACGCGACGGTTGGGCAGAAGCAGTGCAGTCGACGCTTTTGAAGATCGCTGATGCTTACAAGACAGGACACGTCTATCATAGTTTGTTGCAAGTCAAGACATGTATGTCGTGCCCCAGTAATCTTTCTCGCTGTGCCCTAGCCGCCCCAGCTAGGAATTCGGGGCACAGCGGGAAGACTACTGGGGTACGACATCCGTGTTTCGACTTGTAACCAACTACGATAGACGTGTCCTGTCTTGTAAGCATCAGCGATCTTCAGAGGCGCCGACTGCACTGCTCCTGCCTCAACCGTAGCGCTCTTGCATACGGCCCCAGATCAATCAATACGAAAGTAGAGCCATCTTTTGACTGCGAATCTGATCACATACTATTATGAGCCGGGACATTCCTAAACGCTCCTCCTATCCGTTCTCTTCGCTATGATGGGGCAGAATTGGAAGACACGATTCATTTTTACCCCTGGGCGATTGCGGACAGTTCGACTGCACACAGCTACTACCAGCCAGTGGAGCAAGCCTCATTCAGAAAGAAACGCTGCATGGGTCACATGCGCACCGTTGCTGCTGCTTGGGCGAATTCGGGGAATAAGAGTTGCGGTTGTGTCTAACGTTCGTTGACCACAAGAATGACTAAGCAGAGACTAACGCTGTTCTTAACGCTCTGATACATGCAGGAGTGGACGCATCATACGTTGACATATTGCAGCGATGCAACAAATTTCCCCGGCCGGCGAGTGATAAGGGGTCAGCAGAGTTGCAGAGACCGGCGATTGGTCGCCCGCCGAGCGTCGGCCTTGACTCGGCGACAAAAATGTTTCGAAACATTGTTGTCGCGGCGTCGGTTGCCGCTCGCTGGCAGTGATGTAGGGCCGCTGCGGCGTGAATACACTCTGCGGTGTCCCCTCGTCGCCATTCATGCCGCTTCGGTCACCATCGTCGCCGAATGTAATCGATATTACATCACCCAGTGCTGTTCGTCGCTGCGAGCGACGCCGAGACTTTAACACTGCGGAACCCTATAGACGGGCATCAGCCCTGACGCGGCGACAAAAAAGGTTCCAAACATTACCGTCAACGCGTCGGAAGCCTCTGGCTAGCAGTGACACAGGACCGCCGCAAAGTTGAAACACTCTGCATTGGCCCTTTATCGGCCTTAACGCCGCGTCGGTAGCTCTCGTTGCCGGATGTCGAGTAAGGCCACGTCTTCATTCCTGTGGGCACCTTATGGCAGAATATATTATGGTGAGAGATATCCGCGCCGACCGCCTATTTGCAGAAACTATTTGATAATTTCCGTCGTAGGCGGAAACTGGGGGTCTGTGGGCGAAGCCCCCAGCCAGCGACGGGGGGCTTAGGACGGCGGGCAGACCGGCATGAAGACTGATTACTGTATTATCACAGCGATTTCGCTGAGTTCTGGCCAAGGCGTTGCTTGCAGTGACGAACAGCGCTAGATGATTTAATATCGATTACTTTTGGCGACGGGGTGACCGACGTGTAGTGAAAGGCGACGATGGAGCACCGCAGTGGTTTGACGCCGCGACTGCCCTACGTCACTGTCAGCAAGCGGCAATCGAATCCGCGACAACAAAATAAAAACATTTTTGACGCCGCGTCAAGGCTGACGCTTGACGATCGCTCGCCGGACTCTGCAACTCTGCACACCCCTATGTGCCATTCGATGCAGTGATAACATGCTCATGAGTATCATCAACCCGACGGTAAATCAGATGCTTTATTTCCCTTTTGGAACAAGAATTCGAAATCCATCGATATTAAGAAGAAATAACTGAAATAGATAAATAATGGAATGGGAAACAATGAGGTCGGTGACATATTTTACAACAAGTGAAAATTGACCGCGCCACGAGCCGATGCGGCGCCAGTTTTGAAATATGTCATTGGAACATCCATAACCATTATTCCACTGAAAATATTAAGCAAAACGAAAGTGATTTTAGAACTATTGGTTTAGCGTTTAATAATTTCCAGAATTTTCTAGAAAAAAAAAACAGCGTTCACTCGTTAAGGCGTCAACGCGATAACTTTATAACGTACAGCCCTGGTATTCACCGTAACGCACTATGAACGCATGATTATCGAGTAACCTACCTCAGATTCGTGTTCATGACGCTGATATACCCCTTCAAAAAAAGTTGTGATTATAAAATCGACTCGAATCTTTCGTCAACCAGAAAATGGCCTTTCTGCCCACCTCAGAGAACTCGCCGTAACTCAAGTCAGAAAAGAGTTCAGCAGCTGTCAACATTAATTCGGAAACTTTATGGAAAATACATTAACTGGTATCAATTTCTCAGCGAACCTCCATCTTGAACGCTTCCGATCTGAAAAGATTCGCTATCCTGTGTAATAATTGTCAGCTGAAAAAGGACAATAAATGTTTCAAGACTTTATTGCAAATCTGCCTCGAGGAAGAAGCATTTCTGTCGGTTGAATCGCTACCTCCACGTTGGTGACGCATTCTCTAACTCCGTGTAACCATTCTGGACGCATCCAAAAGAAATGGCTAGATACATGGGTTACAACTTCTATGGATGACTTTATGATACGATTATTGTGATATTGTGGCACTATTCTACACTTAAAGGCAATGCCTACAGCATGAATGCCAAATACACCTTGAAATCGGAGCCTGATCTCAATCATACCGGCTATGTCAACTCGACTCTGAACTGTATAGCAGGTTCTCGATGAATTTCTTCCAGAACCTGAGGACGCTTATGGAATGTTCCAACGATTGAGAGAAATAAAGCTGAACGTGACAAGTCGTGATTCGATGAACAACTGGATTGATATGGCAGATAAGAAAAATGTTTCTTGCGGAGTACGTGAGAGATCAAGGCCTGCACGTTTAAAAGTGGCATTCCGCAAAAAAAAACGAAAAGCGAAAACCAGATGAAACACTTCTCTCAAGCCCTTTCCCCACCAGAAACATTAGTCAGGAAAAAAGGTGCTATCGTCTAGATCAATTTCAATACACAAGCCGCTTTTGAATGTGAGTCCAGGAATAGAGCTTCGGTAACCAAAAAACTCTTTGTTGTAGGGCGACAGTGGCGGCCCTCTTTTCCAGTGGAATGATGAAGAGAAAGCGACTGTGGTTGGAATCAACAAAGCCTCCACCTCTGAATGTGATCCTGCGGCTAAGCGTAATAATATTTCGGTCGTCTTATGAGAATTTGTGTGCATGAGACCTTCATTATTGGGTAACTAGTGAAACCGACAAACGCGACATCGGAAACAATCGCCAATTACTCCAGATTTTAACTCCCAAAGTAAGCAAGATAAGGGCGGCAACCACGGACCCGACCCTCTATCACTTCCATTGGCCACACCCCTTCTCCTTTCAAACCTAATAGTTTTTAGGTAGACAGACGAGTTTATAAAGTGTGCCCGAATGAGAATGGCGGCCCACGCGGCCGGCGTGCTTGACAGGCGGCCGTCGCATGTGCCGCCCTCGGACGAGTGTTGGATTTCAACGACTGCCCTCTCCCACCGTCTGCAGAGCTGATTGATCGGCGCAGTGCTTGCTGCCAGCCGGTGCCGGCCCGTTCGTAGTCGTTGGCGGTGGGGACTTTTCGCATGCTCGTCCGAGAGCGGCGAACGCGACGGCCGCCTGCCAAGCACGCCAGCCGCATGGGCCACCATTCTCATTCGGACGCATCTTACATTCGCCATTCTATTCTCTTCTGCAACGAGTGCGATTAAAGGAAGAGGATTACAGGCGTTTGGTAACTCAACTATCAAAATGTTAGTATTCAAATGTAGACATTTCCAAAGGAGCCTCAACAACGCTGGGGGGGGGCTTTAAACGATTATGGAGGCAGCATTGTGATCAGCATGCGATTTCCTCCGTACATTCCCTTTTACAGAGGACCTGCTGGCTCGTAGGCTCACGTCCTCGTCGGCCGAAGGCCGGACTGTCCCTTCCTCCACTGTCTGTGGTGTTCGGCTGTATAACTAGCGATTAGGCTGGCGCAGTCGAGCGCACAGCGGACGGCCGCAAGGGGGGGCTTCTTCTTAGTGAGCACACGTATCGACCAGGACGGTCACGGATGGAACCTGCGAAATCATGCCGGACACATCGGAGGATTTTTTAACCTAAAAGATACGTGTCGACCGCCCTGGCTACAGCCTATCGACCGACTATGGAGGTGACCTCACTCCAAGTATGCAAGGGTTTCCGAAGTTGGTTGTCAGGTTAGCGCATAGGTATGGAAAAAGGCGTGAAAGTAATCGGATTTAATAGCCGGTAAAACGATAACGATTTGACACGACTTTTGAAGCCCGGAGACCTCCTCTTACCTCCCTTCTTTTCATAATTGCAGCTGGTACCTACTCAGGAATTTTTGAACAAGTTACCTGAGACTTTGACGCAAGTTGCGTGATGGCTTCCCGCAACTTACTGAGGATTGTCACAGGGCGTCCAGCGGCTATGCGGATCCAAGTACCTCAAACTTGGGTGACTGAACCGACGTGTGATTTGTGCCTCAGAAGTGCGTCGTGTACTTCCCTAATAGACGCCTGCTTCGTGGATAAGTTAAATGCGAGATGAAATAACGCATTTAAGTTACACGCAAATACTTTATGTAACGTTCTAGTCAACTCACACCGTGCAAAATACTCATTACGTTTAATTACATGAATCTTAAAGTTGTAAAGATAGGTCGCAGGTAACATGTTAAGAGTCCTTAATTCGCAGAGATTTAACTTAATCAGAGATTCCTGAGCAGCCGCGCTAGGCACGTTCTGAAAATACTATCACCAAACCCTGTTCATGTGGTTTGTCTATGGCGCTCCTTATTACTCAATAAAGGGGAATAATCAGCGCTTGTCAAAACGGAACTAATCTTCATATAGATTCTACAGAAATGAGTTTTCAGGTTTAATAAGTAGATTCGTGGATGTAACCGCAATTGTGGATTGGATCTGCTCCAAAACAGGTCAGCTGTAATAATGAGTTGCTCGAGACAGCCAACTGCCGAGTTATATTGTTACGTTCGAGAAGCATGCCATTGGCTTACTTTTTTGAAACCGTACAGTGTTGGAATATCTATCCGGAGTGTGATTTACAGCCTAGAAATAAGTTACTCAGTAGGTTGAAAGGTTTGACGTCCTTGAAGAAATCTTACGGACACAGAATTTCAGGCATATGCCCGATTGTCGCTAGTAGCAATGCAGAGAGCGGTTGAGCGGGAGATCAAACGGGATTCTCGATGCTTCTGAACACAGCGCGAGAATCGCCTCTTTGTGTTGTTCGTCATTTGTGTGCAATGGGGTTATATTGTAGTTTGAAAATGAAAGTCTCTCGATCGGTTGCTGCAATTCAAAGCAAAAATGTATGAGTATCACAAGAGCTCACTATAATCATGTCCAACACCTATGAGCTCCTCTACAATTTCTAACAAGGGAACCACAAAAAGTCATAGTGACCACTCAAAATGAAATGCACTTTTCTAGAACCATTTTCGGACGAAAAGTCCGAATATGCCCACCGCAGCTGCCTAGACCCACTCTGAAAAAAGTTATAGGCACTTTTTCTCTGATTTCCGTACGTATTGTACCCTCCAAAAAGCGCATTATCTTTACGAAAATCCGGAAGCGGACCTCAAAATCGTGTTCAGCGCCCAAAACTACCCCACTGAGCGAGGTTAGGTTGAAGGAAAATTTTCCAAACTTTGCGCAGACTAACAGCGTTTTGGACTTGTACGGATTTTCGGTTGGGAGTTCATTCATACCAATTAGAGGACTGTATTCGTTCACAGATTCCCATCGGGGAGAATTTGATGGCAAATCACGACTTATGACGATATCCGGGGTGCTTCTGTAGAATATGCTCAAGTCATTTCTCTGGGGGTTATTTGGAGTGCTGAACATGAATCTGATGTCGGTTCATCGATTTTTGACAGCTTACGGTAGATTACGGTGGGTATACGGTAGTTCGGTCAAAGTCTCGAATTTGTCTCAAAGTTTCTATGTGGGGGGGGGGGAGTTATTTGGGGTGCTGAATACGAATTTGATGTCTATTTGTCGATTATCGGAATATTGAGGTAGGTTTTGCCTTCTAAATCGAATTTTACCTACCGTAACCTACTGTAAACCTTAAAATTTGGCCAAGCAAACCCCAGATTTCCCCTACATACATGTTTTTAGCAAAATCAGGAGAAAATTTTGAAAACACCCTAAAAATTCCGTACCCTTCCTCACCTTGCTGCGAAGCTTTTAAAAAACGCTCATAACTTTTTTCAGAGTGGGTCTAGGCAGCTGCGATGGGCATATTCGGACATTTCGTCCGAAAATGGTTCCAGAAAAGTACATTCCATTTGGAATGGTCACTATGACTAGTTGTGGTTCTCTTGTAAGCAACGAAAGAACTTCTGGAGCGTTTCATACTTTCTCCGTAGTCGTGTTCACTGTTCAAACACTGTCTACCCATCTGTTCTGGTACCCCGTCAGATCAAAAAACCGGCAGAGTCCGACTGACTTCGTGGCAAAAAAGCCGACCCCCAGTTCATTAGCCCTCCACGTGTGCGCGCACGTGCAGGGCTAATGAACTCGAGGTGCACACGTGCACGTGAAAATTTGCAAGGAAAACGCAAAAAAACCAAACCAGGATATCTAATTACCAGTCTCTGCTGGCCCCTCGATTAACGAGATTTTCATGACCTTGTCAAAACAGCCAGGGGATCGTGTACGGATTGGATACTGTGATTTGTAGGTTTCTCACAGAATCGGGTAATTTCCTAGAAAAGTTGCTGCTATAAAAATGATCGGTTTAATCTCCCATATACAACAGACTTCTTCGAGTTGATAAGAGAAGTCGGAGTCATGTGGGAAATATTTCACGAGGTCGAATAAAAAACATTCATTTTGAAAACAAACAAGGCTCACGCACCAAAATATGTCCCATCACATTAATGGAACCTTCGCCACCGATTGGTCAGGGCAGCTGTTTCAAGCCGAAGTATTCTTCTAAGGCCATTTTCACTTCCTCACCGTTAATGAACTGTTTTTCATCCAGGAAGTGCTGTATCGAGAGGAACAGATGGTAGTTAGAAGGGCCAAGATCTGGGCTATATGGAGGGTGAGGAAAAACTTCCCAGCCCAGGTCCAGCAGTTTCTGTTTGCCTTCACCACGACAATGTTCGGGTGCACGTATCTCAGAGAACCCGACAGAAACTGCTGGACCTGGGCTAGGAAGTTCTTCCTCACCCACCATATAGCCCAGATCTTGCCCCTTCCGGCTACCATCTGTTCCGGTCGATGCAGCACTTCTTGGATGGAAAACAGTTCACCAGCGATGGGGAAGTCGAAATGCCTCAGAAGAATACTTTGACTCGAAACAGCCAGAGCTCCACGCGTCGGGAATTCATGATCTGCCGAATCGGTGACGAAGGATCCTTGAATGTGATGGAAGTAGGGTGGACCCTGTTTGTTATTGTTATAAATGGTTTTTATCCGAAGTCGTGAAAAATCTGGAAACGTTTGCATCAACCTAATAGTTTGCTGCACAAGCCAACGCACAATCCCCCGAAGGTATGAGTAGATGTTTCTGGATGTTTCTCCTCCTCCATCACCTATTGGTACAAAAGTCAGGAGATATTCTGATGACGCCGTTGCGGTTTCTGATGGCAATATATCTCTTGTGTCTTGGTTGAATACCTAAAGCCATTGCCCAAGCTGTCTTGGGTTTCTTAGAGAAAAATTACTGCGTTTTCGAATCAGCAACGGCTGCAAGAAATTTCGATGAGTGGGAGATCTGCCGCTAGTAACTGCAACTTTTTCCTCATACATGCCCACAAACATGGTCGAGATAACAGCATAAATAGGGCAGCACGGCGTCTCTTACCATGTCGTCAACGGCGTTTGGAGCGCCGAAAACCATCCAGGATGGTAGTATTTGAGGATTTCCTTCTTACAAGTCTGTATTTTCGCACCCCTTCGAGTAACAGAATGAGCATTGATACTTGAGAAGAAATGTGATAATTGAGACTGATAGCACTATCAAATGGGAGTGCACGAGAGAACCAGCTTGCAAGCATGTTATACCAGGTAAATCGAGCACGTACTCTCGTGCACTCCCTTCTAGGGTGCGTTCCAAGAACGTTGCCACGACGCTGTGGGAGGAAAAGCAACCTCACCATGGACAAATTTGCTTTCCATGGATGCGAATTATAACAGAAAATCGCCCCCACGTGGCCGTGGCTACGATTCCATGGACGTGTTTTGCCATGGGAATGTTCTTGGAAGGCACCCCTGATACTGCTATCGTCCATCACTGGATGAGGGATCGCCGCGATGCTGCTTGGCGGAGAAAATTGCGCGCGGGAAAACGAAGGGAGAGTGGCTATTGATCGCGCATTTTTTCCCGCCAAGCAGCGTCGCGGCGATCCCTCATCCAGTGATGGACGATATCACTCTAAGTTATCACATGTTTTCTCAAGTTTAACTTTTGATTTTGTTAGTAGAAGGGGTGGGAAAATAGGGGCGTGCGAGGCATGATTGCTCAAATATTGCCAAATGTTGTCATCCTGGATGGTTTTCAGTATACATTCCATCCGACGGCGTCGGTTTCGGATATCCGGGTCGGATAATCCGACCGGATAATTATCCGAAATCCGATCCGACGTCAAAATGGCGATTTCGGATTGATCCGAAATCCGATCAGAAGAAAAAACACGATATCCGAAATATCCGATATCCGGAAATGCGAAAATCGGAAGATCCGATCAGAAAACCGGATAATCGGATAGAAAAACGGTTGAAAACGGATAATCAATCGGATCGAAATCGGATGAAAATCGGATAATTTCGGTTGAAAATCAGTTAATTTCGAATGAAAATCGGATAATTTCGAATAAAACCGTATAGATTTGCATTCAATTTGCGTTTGAGTCATTATACCTCACAGAACTGAGGCCCGAACAGGAGAGATGCACCCACCTTTGGCATCCGAAGCACTGGACACTTGTTTTACGCCAGATAACATCCTCGCTGCAGGTGGCACATGAATACATCTGCGCTGGACCTGGGTTCCTCTCGACGCCGGCCCTTTGTAATAATATCCTCAGGAGAGCTGCGGCCGACCACCTTCTCTCCCATGACAAAAACCCTCTTCTCGGAGGGGTTGACGTCGGTTTATACGGAGGCGATCTTCTTTCCTCCACACTGCCACGGCACAAACGTACGACATCTCGGCAGCATTCAGCAATCGCGCCCTGAATGTCATTCCTGACCTACTGGTCACTGTATCTGAATTGTCCGAAATTCGAAATCAATCTGCGTCGACGTGCACGACGCAGACGCAAATGACGATGATGTGCGCCTGTGATTTACGCGCGCACATGTATTTTGACGCATTGTCGGCTCCAAAATTGAAATCTCGAAATCCAGAAGATTCTCTCGTCTACTAATCTTCTTCTCAGCCATTGGAAAGCATCGCATCAGAGGCGCAGAAAGTTGGCAACCTCACAAGGCTTATACCATAAATCTTGAGCAGACAGGATTGTAGGTCTGAACGGACTTGAAATTAGATGCAACGAATCATCTCCAACACGTTGACAATCAGGACATTCATGGAGGACTGACTGGTCAATTCTCTGTGCGTAGGCCTTGACGTAGGTAGAATGACCGCATCGAAGACCTGCTAGGATTGTTCCAGTACGCCTGGGCAGGTCAGCTTCACTATCATCGACTCAGAGGCACACCGCCATATATGGGATTGAGCTGCTCAGCAGACAACTATTCTGTCATGAAACGTGTATGCTCAGCCATCTGTAGTCCTCTACGCGAGTGCGCGGAGGTTCCGAAACATGCAGTACCATGGCTCCTTACGTTTTACGCTGAACTTTCTTTGTGGTGCCCCAGGCGGTGCTAGCAAGGGCACACAGAATGCGTTTGCGTGAATTAGCTGCAGCAGCACGAATATGTACGTGTGTTCTCGTGGAAACGTAGAGAGATATAGAGGAAGGATGTTTTACACCTGTAGCTGAATTTGTCGAAATCCCAATCTTTCATTAAGTGGCAGAGAACCGAAGCGTGTCATCCTTCGTCACGATTCTATGAGCACTCGTACCCGCCGCTTTCTTAGGTAGTCGTATATCTGTCAAATAAGCCTACTTAGAAAAACAACTCTGTGTAGAATATCAAACCTCTGGGTCACTTACTATTCTTATTTTAAAATGGGAGAGAAACTTTGGGTTTTGTGAAGTTAACCGCTTTTTTTCCGGAAGCTAACATTGAAAAAAACAGCCGAAATAATTCCTGGAGCTTGTCTCGAACTTTTCTATGTTTCGTGCTGTGTACGGCCAGAGCATTTTGCTTACGCCTCATTTTGGTTACCTCCAAAGGTTTCTGGCTTCCACTGTTGGAATTCCAGCGCGAGCAGCGGCGTGCCGCGGCCGACTGCGTTGCGAGGAATGCAGCCCCAAGTATTTAATTGCCCAGGATTCGCTGCGCCACATTACTTTCCAAACGTCAGACCTCGAAATTTTCTCTTTACCAACATGTAGGCGTCGAGAAGTATAGGCGCAGTGAGGTCAAATCCAATTATGATGAAGTTGACTTGGATAGTCACGATCTAATTTCGGAGAGGAAGATATATCGGAACACGACACCGAAATAGTCGACTGAACGCGTGTGTTCAAATGCGATTAAAGCTGTACGATTAAAGCAACCAATCAGTCCAAGATCTCCAACTATGTCTTGTTTTATGGTCACTACGATAGTTTGTTGTTATTTTTTTCTAATCTGGGGTGGAATTCACAAAACGCTAACCACGTTTCAACCATGGCTAGCGTAGCGATGGCTATCGATTTGCACACGATTTGCACATCGTGTGCAAATCGACTGGCCTCAAACCGGTGATTTGTTTGTTTCTACGAATAATATAGCAAGATTACAATCGGTTCTAGAATTGTATTTGCTTGAATACACGGATATGACTCTTCGGTCCTACTGAAAATTTTTCTTATCCGTTTTTTTATCCGAATTATCCGGTGGATCCGATTTCATCCGGTCGGATATCCGATAACCGATCCGGTCAAAAATTCTCGTTTCGGATAAGATCCGTTACCCGAAATTCTCGTTTGGGCCAGTATCCGTTTTAGCCGATGAGTCGATTTTGCGAAATCGGCAATATCCGAAAATCCGATCCGACGCGATTTTGGCCATCGGATGCAATGTATAGTTTTCAGCGCTTTAAACGCCTGACGTCATGGTGACGGGCGGTGTGGGCCTACTCAAGCTGCTAACTCGACCATGCTTGTGGGTGTGTATGCTGCCTTCAAAGGCGCCGAACACCCAGAAAATTATCCTTCAGTTCTATGCTGATCTTGGGGAGAGTCATACGGCGATCACAGTGGTATCTCTGGAGTCGTCCAGAACCTGTACGAACAGAGTTATGGCTCTTTAAAGATGCCTATATTTTGAAGGTGGAAAATTGGTGAACGAGTTGTCTCAGGCTTGTGTTTCTCTTCATTCCCAATAGTTGCGCGAGAGCGGGCCAGGATAAGCAGACAGTCCTGCAGTGGACTGAAGAATGACGACTTGTCGAGTATTCATCCATCAATCAAGCCGCTATCGAGTTCGAAATATGATTGGGGGTCGGGCCTGTGGTGGTCGCTTATATCTCGCCCATTTGGAGGACAGGAGATCTGGCATTTGGCACGTGTTATGTAGGAGGGGTCTTCTACACAATTACATGAAAATCTCAAAATTCATAGGTGAGGGTGTACTGCGCCTTTAAGGATCATTACGTGCATAATAGACGGAGAAGACTTCGAAACTGCCTCCACCATGAAAAGTCATTCAAAAATTGTACTGGTAATTTACTGTACCTAGTTGAGAAGGAAGTTTGATACCGAACATGCTAGAAAGCTATTTACGATTTGAAAAGGATGATAGTTATGAATGATTTGAAGTGTTAATCACTGAATGAAAATTTTGCTTGGACGAGCTGCAAAGTGGGCAAAAATAATAATCCGCTATCACACACATAAAAATCCCTTCGCTTTGTCCTTAGCTAAGGAAAACAAACACGAACCGAAAAAAACATACCTTAAATGAAGAAAACCCACAACACCCCACCTTTGGAAACAGGATTATCCCAGAAAAGCGCCAAGTGACCTACGGTTTGTCTGATGTTGTGCCCGCATCCACACCACCGCTCCTTATTGCGGTAGAAGGTTGTTTAAAAAAGCTGGTCAAAGTCAAGATTGCGAAACATCTCCTTTTGAGAGTGCACTGGACCTTCACTGCAGCTTGCTCTGGTATTCTCTTGATATGAAATGGAGGAACCGTATTGACAGCCAACTACATACCTACTATTCTCATTGCGTGGGAATTGCGCACCCTACAAGCTTTTTCTACCTGATGTATGTATATCGAAATACTCCGCGCCCAAAAAAATTAGTATGGTTTCGTTCTAGTCTGACGCATGGACCAGGCGGCTGGCCGTGCGGAGTTGGCGGCCTCACTGGAGAATGGGGTTTCGATTCGCGCCGGATGATCTACCGTCTCAGCCCCGTCCATTCGTCAGACTAAAATGATTGCGCGAACTCTATGGTTTTCGTTTTCATTTTAGTCTGACGAATGAACAGGCGGCTGGCCGTTCCGGGTTGGCGGCCTCACTGGAGAATGGGGTTTCGATTCGCGCCGGATGATCTACCGTCTCAGCCCCGTCCATTCGTCAGACTAAAATGATTGCGCGAACTCTATGGTTTTCGTTTTCATTTTAGTCTGACGAATGAACAGGCGGGTGGCCGTTCCGGGTTGGCGGCCTCACTGGAGAATGGGGTTTCAATTCGCGCCGGATGATCTACCGTTCAGCCTTCGTCCATTCGTCAGACTAAAATGATTGCGCGAACTCTATGGTTTTCGTTTTCATTTTAGTCTGACGAATGAACAGGCGGCTGGCCGTTCCGGGTTGGCGGCCTCACTGGAGAATGGGGTTTCGATTCGCGCCGGATGATCTACCGTCTCAGCCCCGTCCATTCGTCAGACTAAAATGATTGCGCGAACTCTATGGTTTTCGTTTTCATTTTAGTCTGACGAATGAACAGGCGGCTGGCCGTTCCGGGTTGGCGGCCTCACTGGAGAATGGGGTTTCAATTCGCGCCGGATGATCTACCGTCTCAGCCCCGTCCATTCGTCAGACTAAAATGATTGCGCGAACTCTATGGTTTTCGTTTTCATTTTAGTCTGACGAATGAACAGGCGGCTGGCCGTTCCGGGTTGGCGGCCTCACTGGAGAATGGGTTTCGATTCGCGCGGGGTGATCTCCCGTCTATTCATCAGACTAAAATGATTGCGCGAACTCTACATCTAAGGACAGTTCCAACACAATGACCATGCATGATGATTAGGCGCGGAAATATATGGGTTAGCGAAGATTTGAGACAATACCTTAAATTACACTCAGAAGCACTGGTTGAGAGTGACACTAGGTATTTTCACGGAGTCGGACGCAGATAGTTGAAGGCAGTGTTCACGATGAATTTCACTTCCAATATCTTCACGGCTTACGGAAGGTCTGGTGGCCTATATAGCAAGGCAAGCTTGAAAAGAACACGAAGGAGGCGTTCTTGAGCGAAAATAGTCCCTCTGTTCATTCCGAGGGGCGGATCTGGGGCACGCGGCGTGTCTAGGGCATCAGAATGCTTATTTGCAGCCGTTATTTTGCCGCTCCTGGCACGTTTTCTACCGTTCTTTCGACACTGGGAGCCTAGGATTCTTCTCGCCAATGATTTCACTGTGGAAAGTCAACGAGGATGATCATCGTGAACGCTGCATTCAAAGGCAGTGGTCGCGATGAGAAAACATGAAAATTGGTTTGGTTCGCAAACGGTTCAAAGGCCATAAGGTTACAGGGCAAGAAATGGACTAAGATTGGAGTTATCAAATTCCTAAGGTGAGGATTCGTGCACAAGTGTACAGCTCCGCCCAAAAAGATCGGAGTCCCGTGTATGTTTAGCGAGAATTCATTGACATTCACAGACACAAATAAATGTAAATTGAGGTAATAAAAACTTTTGAACAATGTCAACAAGCACTCCAGTGAATGTTTTAACTATATGAGGATAGAAAAATATTTGATTGGAAAGTCCGAAGGCCATTGATCGAATCAAAATTTAAAACCAGTTGATGTTCTTGACGCTGGAGATCGTCGATGACAACGATATGGAGTGTGCACGTTCGCCGTCAAAATACCGCAAAGTTGACGCTGAAAACTCCCTGATTGACAGAAGCTCAGGAGTGTAATAATGTGATCTGTGTGGCCAAGCTGACGGTTATATCTCACCAAGACTCACCGCTCCGCTGCTGGTGATGATCAAAATCGACAGGTCACTACGGATGTACCAGAGCTTACAAGTGCATTGATCATTCTGCGCGGACCTGTTGGTGCGGGTCGATCAACTCGACCTACCTGAAATGCCTCCACTCTCCGACTTCATCTTTACGGGCTTACGTAGAGTTTGCGAAATTATTCAAGTCTGATGAATGGACGGTGCTGCGGCGGTAGATCAACCCGCGCGGATCGACACTTCATTCTTCAGTGAGGCTCCGTCCATACGTGGCGAGAGCTTGCGATTACGGAAAATCGATGGTCATCGTGGGCACATTATTCGGTAGCCGCTCACAGACGCTCCTTCTCGCGCACCCTCGCCCGCTCGCTCTCGCGCGCTTGCGCCAGCACCACGAAGCAAGCAGCAAGTTTCAAGCATACTGCTTCATCACTAAAGCAGGTGGCCTTGGACCTAAAGGGAAACTACTGCCCTTGTTTTCCATAATCCCACCACGAAAGTCCAAAACCGTGGGAAATCATCAGCCGTTGCGCCGACTCGAGCGATTGATCACCCGATCAAACGTTTTGAATCGAATCAACACGTTGTGGGAGTGTTTGCCTGTGCTAATTTGCGGGCAGCGTTGATGAGTATCGAGAGGCGCACAACAGCGGGAGCGCCCGCTCTCGCGACGTATGGACGCTGCCTGAGGCCGCTAACTAGGCACGGCCAGCTGCCTGGTCCATGCGTCAGACAAAATCGAAACGGAAACCATATGTAGAGCTAATGGGTAAAGCAGTGACATTTCAGAAATGCCGTGCGGACTTTGCCTGACTTATCGTCCGTGTCTATCAAATAGGAAGCCGAGCTCAAAAATCGGCGGCGAAATCATTTGATCAATAGATTTCCCGCGCGCCGTTTTTCCCGTCAGGCTGCTTTCCGCATATCACTCATGAATTTTCGGTGCTTGCAATTCAATCTACAGCATACTTATTTTGCAACAACGCAGCTCTTCGTATAACTCCATGCAGACGAAAAAGAAACATCGTTCTGCTGTTTGTTCTGCTTGACGTTCGTTTTATTGCGAAAGTGGCAGCTGTTGATGAGTATGTAAGTTTATTTTCAGTGTCCGCACAGAGGTTTTTTTCATACTGCAGGGCTCCATCGGACGTAAAGATTGCGACAACGCAAAATCAATAGTTTCTAAGATGGCTCTGCAGTAACAGCAGCGAAGTATTCAACTGACATAGAATTTGAATACCCTGTGCAGAACGGAATTTTGCGAAGGTAGGCAGATGTAGTTGGTTGACAAGAAAATCTGCACTTCTCAGCGGAGCGCCTGCTGATGTTGGCGTGGGCATAGCTCAGACGAAAATTGTAGAGGACCTGGAGAGGCGGTTTCGAGCCTAAGCAAGTGCTGATGGTGGCTCACCGGTTACATGCAAAACCGAATTGATGCCTCGAGTCCCAATCGATTAACAGGGTGTGGCTTCTACTCCTGATATATCGAACTGATATTTTTCGCAAAGTGGTGATCACAAAAATCCTAATCCGAGCCAGTGTGTTTTTTGTGCGCTCCCATCTTTTCCTCGTACGCTTCTAAGGGCCAGTGCAATAAAAACAAATAAAGGTGATGCACAAAGATCATGAACCGCACCGGGAGGAATACAGACAGTAATCCTTCAACGTGAACCAAGACATGTTAACGCTTCTTCCCCGCAATTCGTTCGGAAATTCACAACGTAGAAGCTACAGGTAAAAGTTGAAAAGGATGAAAGTTGATCTGATCATTCAAGTGAATGAACAGGGCCTAATATCACCGTTTGAAGCTACATATGAAATCAAAACCTTGCTTCCGCTAGTCCTTCTACATTTTAGCCGACAGAATCTTGAAATGTTGAATTTCTTTGCCAGCAACTAAAAGCAGTGTTACAATAAAAAACCGTATTTGTGTTTCCATCGTGTCTGTCCAAAACTCACAAACACCGGGGAAAACTGTTCAAAAACCTTTGAAATGTTCAATTAGGCCTGTTTGCGGGACTGCGGACAAAGCGTCAGCCCTAAGGTGGAAATGGTTTTGCTCTTCAATATTCTTAGTAAGTGATTTTGTTTTTTGCTTGTTGCACCGAGATCTCCTAAAAAATGGGGTTGGGTCAATTCATATGTTTGGATGTAAGAATCTTTTGCGGTAAAAAATATTAAAACTCCTGTTCTGTGCCCCTAGTGAAACGAACGCAGGACAACTGTTATATGGAGTTGGCATGGTGATATAACGAGTTGGCTGGTCAGATTTTCACCCACTTCCTGGCCGTTATTTTGCTGTGACTCCATTATAACTCTTTTGAAGGGATTCAAAACTTACGTTTTCCCGGAAAAACGTGCGATTTTTTTTATCATGAACGCTGCCTTTAACTTGAGCATCATTCAAATGTTGAGTCGTCGGCGATATTCGTTATTGAGTTGTCGGCAAGATTCTAAATATAAAGTTCCCATTCCATACTCCTTACTTCTCGGTGTTCTGTCATAGGCCTGGATTTAAGATCTCGCATATAATTTAGTTATGAAAATGTTTCGGATTTTCTCGAGTTGCAGAACATTTTTCCATTTATGCGGTGAAAAACTTTTGCTTCATTCTCCAAAATTGATCTGACGCAAGTTTTGGATCGTTTTATAAACACATTGAGGTCTCGCGTAGACGCCTGTGAACAAAAGAGTCTTAAAAGAGACATTCTCTAACAAAAAAGGATTACTAGTACGAAGTACACTAAATTTCTGCAAATGAAACATTGACTAGTGTAGAAAGAACAAGTTTCTGTTTCTGAAAACTTGTTCCGCTTCGGCTCATCTCTTATCAAAGCTAAAGTTTTTTACGTCTATTGGTAATGAACATGTCCAGAACGAAAGTGATGGCGAGTCAGTGGTACGACAGAGGGTTAGTGAAGTTTAAAGGAGCCGTTCTCCAGAAAGTGGATTCATGCGTATATTTGAGAAGAAAGCTGAACATGCTGAACAACATCCTCTCCGAAATATAACGAAGGAGATGCGGTTTATGGGCAGCCCTCGGATCGATTCGGGAAGAGGCCGATCAGATTGTGGAATCGGACTTGATGGCTTCGATTTTCAACGCTGCTGCTTTGTCCGCAATGGCTACGCGACGGAAACCTTGCCTAACAACAAGACTATCGCCAAAACCATGAAGACAACGCAACGTGCGCTGGAGAGGTGTCTTCTGAAGACGAGCTGACGCCAGCAGTGGCAGCAAGGTATACGAAGTTCAGAAATGAGGCAGAAGTCGCGTTTGAGGGATCCGCTGTAGTGCATGGTGAAATCGAGGCATCGCTGAGCCGGCCAATTACTGCGAAAAGCCAATGATAGATGGAGTTTCCGAGTAACAGAATGGTTCCCAAGAGATAAAAGGAGGACGCTGGGACGACCTCCTTCAAGACGGTCTGACTCGATCTCGGAATATTTCAGGGATCGTGGCCAGACGTGCTGGATGCAAGTGGCCAAAAAATCGCGCACAATGGGAGAGTTGTGGTCCACACTGAAAAGATCGCCAGCTGAATAGATCATCAAAGTATCAAAGTAAGTGTTGGCAAATCAGGGGCCGTATGCAAGAATGCGACGGTTGGGGCAGGGGCAATGCAGTCAGAGCCTTTGAAGATCGCCAATGTTTACGAGACAGGACACGTCTATCATAGTTTGTTGCAAGTCAAGACATGTATGTCGTGCCCCAGTAGTCTTTCTCGCTGTGCCCTAGGCGTCCCAGGTAGGAACTTGGGGCACAGCGGGAAGACTTTTGGGGCACGACATACGTGTCTTGACTTGTAACCGACTACGATAGACGTGTCCTGTCTTGTAAGCATCGGCGATCTTCTAAGGCGCCGACTGCACTGCCCCTGCCCCAACAGTCGCGTTATTGCATACGGGCCCAGAAGCGAGCTTGAGCGCAAGGTCTCGACTTTGCTATCCGGGTTCATGTTTTTTTTTCATCCAAACATCGGACCATTTTTCATCGAACTCCAAAATTTTTCATTCCCGACAAGAACTCCAAGAATTTACATCGAGCCATACGTTTCTGATACGGGAAGCTGGCTTGATCGCAAAACGCTCGGCTTGACTGAGCTTGAGCTGGATTCTGCATTGTACCGTGATGAAGAAGCTGCTCTAGCCTCCTCTGTTATAATACGCTTGATACCGTAACGGTACCGACCGATGTTGGAAGACTTGTTATCAAAGATGATAAGCTAAGAGAGAGCAGGTAGATAGCACAAGATAGATATTATATCTATCCTGTGCTATCCACCTGCTCTCCCTTAGCTTATCATATTTGATAACAAGTCTTCCAACGTCGGTCGGTACCGTTACGGTATCAATATTATATTATATCTATCCTTCGTTATCCACCTGCTCTCCCTTAGCTTATCATATTTGATAACAAGTCTTCCACCGTCGGTCTACCATGTGCTATCCACCTGCTCTCTCTTAGCTTATCGTATTTAATAACAAGTCCAACGTCGGTCGGTGAACTGTGAAAGGGGTTCAAGATAGTAGGAAAGAAGCTTCTCATCCACACTCATCCAACAAATTCCCAACGCTACTCTCTCTCAGCTCTTTGAAGCGCCTCACCATGATTTATCAGCAAGCGCAGTGAGCTATCGCGTTTGAATAAGGCGGGGCCCTTCTCGAGACGAGACGATACTGCTTCAAACTCGTGCGCAGCCCGAAGAGACTGGTTCAACACCTTGCGGTTTACATCTCATACGTTTTTTACCTCCTATTGCAATACGCGCTCGCGCACTACAGATCTCACACTTCGGCATAAAAGCAAGCACAATCGCGAAACGCATTGCGAGTTCACTGCACATGCTTATGTTAGAAGCACCTGTCACTGACAATGAACTGAGGTATAGAGCTTCGGGGGCTCGATCGGGTCCAACGCTAAAACATGCCTGTCCAAGCTATATGTCACAAACACTTGTATCCACAGCTTTGGCAGCAAACATAGTTTGTCCCCTCTCATTCCTGCGCAGAGCGAGTATAGAGACGGCGAGAAAGTGTGGGGGGAAGAAGCCGGAGCAGACGCGGGCACACAAACGCGATGTACAGACATGAATTTTACTCCGAAACCGAGGATGATCACCTGGCTGAGCTGAAAACAAGTCGATAAACTTCATGTCAGACCTGGTGCGCAACCTCTATTGTGCCTTTGTCGAATCCTTGTGCATGTGTGAGAATACGACTTTTGCCTCGATAAACCACGGCAAAACCTCAGTTTCGTGAACTACACGCGGACACGGAAACGAACTGTGTGTGACGGCTTTATTCTGCGGAAACGAACGGCAGGTACAGCACCGATACCTATATGCCACACGCAACAAATTAACTACATAAATACTGATCGGAACGATTAAGCACATACATACTAACCAGTACAAATATTCACAGCTGATTGATATCTATTCTTGATAATGTCTAAAATAACTAGGTGAGACAACCAAGATAGACCCGTGATTACATCGAAACATGATATAGTGGACAAATACATGAAACGACAGCAAACCGAATATCAGGCAGTACGGTAGAAGTTAAACCTGAATTAGATCAATATGTATCCTTATAAGAGAGGAGAAATTGAGCGGGGAAGCTGTAACTGATACTATGCACAACGTGACTTTCGTCCGAGGTAGACATGAGGCTGGATATACGAGGGAAGAAAACGTCGGTTTTCCATATTCTTGACGAGTTTGATAACCTCCAAACGAACGCTTTCTTGAAATGTACCTGCGCCACCTCTGAAAGAATGAGAGATGAGAAGAAGGTAAGGTAAACCCGCTTGCCTCACAGCCAATTTTATAATTTGATGCCATCAAGGTGACAGCTGGCCGCCTGACTGGGAACTGTAAACCAGGTAACCACAACCTGAAAAAGCGAAAAGCTCCAGAAACTGTTAAAAGCTGGACGTGTCTCTGCTGCATCTTAGAGCTAAAGCGGAACCCGACCCGTAGATTTTAGAAAGGGAAGAGCCTAACTAACGGAGCCCGCACTGTATATGAATAATGTGGTTCCATTGAACCCTAAAAACTAGCTAGCTCTAAGCAGCGCCAAATAGGGGAAGAGTTGTGACTATTGCACAAGCGGGACCGGTCGGCCCGTTGGCGCGACCCGCTTTTCTAACCGAGTTGAAATAAGATCCTGCACCTCTGCATCCACGCTTGAATGGGGTCGAAAAGACTAGCGCTGCTTCAACGGCAGAATGAGATCTAATATTGCTAAAGCACGATGGGCCAAGAGAGGTTACACCGAAGGAAGAGCGGCATCAAATGAGATGCTGTAACAACTCCACAATTGAAGCCTGAAGAACATTAGGCTCTAAGGGTTGAACGAGCCGCCGAAGCTTCAACGTCATCCGTAAGGTCGGTTGAAGACTACTGAAATCTGGCAGATATAAAATATAAAAACCAACCTTAAAAAGGTAGATTACCTACTGACCAACCTTGGGCGGGTGGGAGGGAACCACCGTCGCAGAACAAACCGTAATGAGGCCCCTGCCTCGAAACCCCCACGCGTCGCGTCGCGCCGCAACACGCGACGCGCCCACCCTCCAAATTAGTCCGCTCGTGGTTCACGAAACACTTTTGCCTCGATAAACCACGGCAAAACCTCAGTTTCGTGAACTACACGCGGACACGGAAACGAACGGAGTTATGAAGCTAGAGGGGCAAGGAGAGTACAAGAAAAGACCAGGTATGCCTTACTGTATAAAGGCGTATGCGAATGATAGTTATATAGCAACACTGGGAAACCCGTTACAAACCTTATAAGGTCTTGAGCCTCGACTCAGTCTGAAAAACGGAGAGGCGAGAGCTACCCAGCGAGAACTAAGCAACCGTGTGGCTGAATCGAATGAGGAGAGAGTCCATTAGCGAACCAGGCTGCTAGAGCCATTACGCTCTGCTAGATGCCATAAATGTGCCTCCTATATAACAAAAGAACCTGTGGACCAGCATTCGGAATCAGACGTTTTGTAGAGAACAAGTCCACCCTGAATTGACTCCACTTCAAACGAATACAACAGGACGGGATAGGAATTAACCCGGTTGTCTAAATCCTGAAAACTACTAGCTCAGACCGCTTCTTTATCCAGGCTATAGGCACCTAAACAATCTTAAAGCTGCACAAACATTTGTAATATAGAACCTTGGCAGTACCTTGCTGTTGAGGCAGCTCAGCCTACTCTTCTGTGAATGGCTTACGCCATTTCTGTATATAAAAAATGAGTGCCCTTGACGAAAAACAGCGCCCCGAATGACAGTTGAGACCGAAAACAACGGCCGACAACTCCCAAGTGTACTAGAAGAGCTTGATAAAAGGAGGTGAAACGAAGCCAATATATCTACACTGTAGAGGCAACGCAGATCGTTCTGACCTCTTATATTTTGTACCCGATCCAAAATCGTGAAGGTTTCGGGCCAGAAGCGCCAGCGATATGAGGTTCTTCACTGGGGAGTGAAAATGATCATGGAAATCTACGGAAAAAGTGTGTCTCTTTACGCAAAGGTTGACCTATTAGGCCACCTTATCTAACTACTGAATATGAGGTGCGGAGAAGCTGAAACACTCATCAAATTAAGACTATGGAACTTCGGCATGAAAATTCGTGACAATAAACGGACTTTGCCATCCTGCTTAGCCTATAATGGCTGAAGACATTTTGAATTTAAACCGTGACTTAAAGGCGCAAGATCGAAAGTTTCGCATTTAACTGCATAGAAATCGGCGTAAACAGGCCTTATCTAACAACGAAATCCTATCAGAAGGAACAGCAGCTACTACCAAATGCACGGGTCACGGCTGCGAATCACATGTGCTTACGTGCTTGATCGTAGAGGGAATAAGCCAGTCAACTACCCAAGTAGGCCGCACCGTACAATGATCGCTCCTAGTATGTCGAACCTGCAAATCGTGCGAGAATACGATCTCACTACGATGTTTTAATGGAAATGGCGCAAACTGATTTGTGCACGTAACATTCGTAAATAACTGAAAGCACTTTATTGGAGAAGTTATGTGAAGTGCTCGGGAACGTTATTCAAAATCCAGCGATATGTATATCCAGTTACGAACAAAATAATGAGCGAGCAAATCAGAACGTATGCTAGATAAAAACGTTTATTCGCGAACAAGATGTGCTGAATCTGTAGCAACTGTCAAAAGGGTACGTCCCTGAGGGGCATTTGATTGCACTGACTCTTCGCGGTATCTTTTGGCTACAGTCAGCTCCGTTTTCACCACAATAACGAGTGATCCAGTCTCATGACTTTCTGGCACGAGAGCCAGCGAAAACTTTCGAGATGTTGACCGACATAATCATCCGACCCGGGAGCCAGAAATTCATGTCTTTGCTATGGATGCGCCGGGCCAATGCTGATCACTTTTAATGCACTAATCCCATACTATACTTGTTCCAGATGGAGTTTATTTCGAATATCCGACTTTTCGACTGTAGTCGGATATCACACCTTTTCGAATATTCGACTTTTCGACTGTAGTCGGATATCGCCCTTTTTCGAATACTCGATTTTTCGACTGTAGTCGGATATCGCCCTTTTTCGAATACTCGACTTTTCGACTGTAGTCGGATATCGCACTTTTTCGAATATTCGACTTTTCGACTGTAGTCGGATATCGCACTTTTTCGAATAACCGACTTGTCGAATAAAAAGTCGACTTTTTTATCCGACTGAAACAGTCGGATATTCGTCCGATTATTCGATTCGGAACATGTAAACTATGCAGTATACTTGTTCCAGATGGAACATATTTCGGATATCCGACTTTTCGACTATAGTCGGATTTTACACATTTTCGAATATTCGACTTTTCGACTGTAGTCGGATATCACACCTTTTCGAATATTCGACTTTTCGACTGTAGTCGGATATCGCCCTTTTTCGAATATTCGACTTTTCGACTGTAGTCGGATATCGCACTTTTTCGAATATTCGACTTTTCGACTGTAGTCGGATATCGCACTTTTTCGAATAACCGACTTGTCGAATAAAAAGTCGACTTTTTTATCCGATTGAAACAATCGGATACTCATCCGATTATTCGATTCGGAACAAGTATATCCCATACCCATAGAATATTCTCATAGCATCCAAGTGCTGGATTGACTAAATCAACATCGAGTTCTGGAGGGGAGTGTGATCTACCAAACCTCGTAACCGAGTGCGGAATCCGTGTAAGCCAAACGTCGCCCCCATGTGCGGAATCCAACCTCGCAACTAAGGGAGGAGAGCGGACTAAAACTGTACGTCACATCCAAGTGTGGAACCACCGAAAGCAACCATCGCATCCAAGTGCGGAATTTTGTAAAAACGAACATCGCAACCAGTCACGGAATACTGCTGAACTGAAATTCGCACAGCACCTAACCCAAAAATAACCACTGCTATACACAACACCTCATAATCATCTGGCACGGGAACCAGGAATCCGTCACTTCGGCTATGGAATGAGCCGGAATAATGCTGTCACTTATAACTACACTAATATTTCGTTGCATCCAAATGTATTCCATATCAAAACAATCGTCGCATCCAAATGCGGAATTTTATCAAAAACCAGCATGGTTTTTTTTTGCGGAATATTGTTATACTGAACCTAGCACGGCATCTAACTCGAGATAACTACTGTCTGCGAAAACATAATCATCTGGCACGGGAACCAGGAATTCATCTCTTCGGCTATAGACGAGCCTAATGATACTGACCACTAACATTTGTACTAATATTCTCAGTGCATCCGAGTGAGGAATCGTGTCAGAGCAATCATAGTATCCAAGTACGGAATTTGATCAAAAACGAGCGTCGCATTTTATTGCGGAATGTAGTAATATGTAAAAAATACCAGCAGGGGAAGTAACGTGTGTAAAGAGTGGAGTGGAAAGAAGCTATTAAATTGTAAGTCTTAGTCTCGATAGGCGAGAACAATATTAAGAACCATGAAAAATTAGACTGGGAATCCCCTGCTGGCCACTAAATTATGACTTGAAAAGTATCTTTAGTCCCGAACAGTCCGAAAATCTATCGCTCTAAGCTAGTAAACAACGCCAAACCTATCTCGTACGTCATAAAACCATTCCACTAGACCGACAAGTGTCGTCGAATACCATACTAGACGAACCTAACGCCGTATGGCAAAGAAAACGGGCAGCAATGAAAATCGTAGGTAAAATAAACTCATCGAGGAATAAGACGTCACTAACCACCGTCGCAGAACAAACCGGAATGAGGCCCCTGCCTCGAAACCCCCACGCGTCGCGTCGCGCCGCAACACGCGACGCGCCCACCTTCCAGAGTAGTCCGCTCGTGGTTCACGAAACACCACAAACAGATTCAAGATTAAAATTGGCGATTGCAATAACAATGACCACTATAGTGGCTGACGAATGCGAGAGAAAGGGTTGAAGGGACGATGCGGTGTGACTCACAGTCGATGGTAAATTTCGAAATTTAGTGTTTTGTCACGGCGGTGAATTACTCAAATTTCGACACGTTCACTGTTTCTCGCATGTTTCTGACACTCGCGATGCAAAATATGTCGTGCAACAATCCATCGACATTGAACTACTCAATACACACATTCAGTACACGCACTTTGCGAATTCACACATGTATATCGCCTAGAAACAGTCCTTCATATTCGATGAGGAGAGTGAATTGAGGAATGCACGCATACATCAGATTCGCCTCCATGATGGAGCAGCTGTATAAAGCTGTAAGTAGTTAGATACAGTCTAGACGAACTAGCAAGAGCCATATAAAAGCTTAGTAAAACCGACTACAAGCATTCATCGTCAAATGCCATCAATTCTACTTTTGCTATTCATTGTAGGTTTCCGCATATTTCAGCTAACTCATTCAGCAGGATTTACTCGAATATTAGAAGATTATCCTATAACCAAAGTATCATTTGCTGGCCCACTTAAACTATGTTTCGTCTTTGGAATAGGTTAGTCGCGAAGCAAAAGGATTTTCTTACTCACCGGAACTGATGAGCTTTTTTCGAGTCATCCACTGACAAGGGAACCACTATAAGTCATAGTAACCATTCCAAATGAAATGTACTTTTCTAGAACAATCTTCGAACGAAAAGTTCGAATAAGCCCATCGCAGCTGCCTAGATCCACTCTGAAAGAAGTTATAGGCGTTTTTTCTCTGATTCTCGCACCTATCATACCCTCCAAAAGGAGCATTATTTTTACAAAAATCCGGAAACGGACCTCACAATCGTGTTCAGCACTCAAAACTGCCCCCTTGGCACAGTCTGGGTGAAGGAACATTTTCCTAACTTTGCGCAGACTGACAGCGTTTTGGACTTGTTCCGATTTTCGGTTGGGCGTACATCTATACTAATTGGAGGGCTCTCGGAGCATTTTAGAAAAATATTCCAGATTTGACTTTAAATACCCAGGGGAGTTATTTGGGGTGCTGATCACAAATCTGAGGTTCATTTGTCGGGTTTCTAGAGTTTTCTACTAAATTTGTTTAAAGGTTCCCACCGGCAGGAAAATTTGAGAGCGAAATCGAGTTGATGATTCCCGTAATGGAACGACAGATGTGGCTCAAATCGTTCTTCTGGGGGTTATTTAGAGTGCTGAACACGAATCTAATGTCAGTTTATCGACTTTTGACAGCTTACGGTAGATTACTGTGCCTATACGGTAGTTTGGTCAAAGTCTCAGATTTCTCTCAAAGTTTCTATGTGGGGTTATTTGGGGTGCTGAATACGAATTCGATGTTCATTTGTCGATTCTCGAATTAGTAAGGTACGTTTTGCCTCCTAAATGGCACGTTACCTACCGCAACCTACAGTAAACCCTAAAATTTCGACAATCGAAACCCAGATTCCTGTTCAGCACACCAAAACATCCCTACATACATATTTTTGGCAAAATCCGGAGAAAGAATTTAAAAACACCTGAAAATACCATGTGGGGCAGGCATTCTTACCTTGCCGCGAAGCTTTAAAAACGCTCATAACTTCTTTCAGAGTGGGTCTAGGCAGCTGCGATGGGCACATTCGGACTTCCCGTCCAAAAATGGTTCCAGAAAAGAACATTTCCTTTGGAATGGTTACTATGACTTTTAGTGGTTCCCCCTGTGAGATATTTTGTAGATAGAGAGAAGAGGCGACGTTGATCTAGACACTCTTTTTTTCTAATTGGATTGACCTAGAAGAGATTCTATGCATGAAATACTGCAACATGGAGAATAATGTTGTCCCAGGTTTCCGAATAAAATGGTAAAGCGAACAAGAGATGCTGAATCGTTCAAACATGCCCCAGACCTGAGTGGTTAGGATATTGAAGTCACGAATTTTATAAATACCACTGAGTGACCTGAGTGAGGGTTGTATTGGGCAGGCAAGAAGCATCCTATTGCTTCGGGCTACTCCCGAGCTTTTTGAGCGTGCCGCAGATGTCAACATTTTGGGTGAGGGGTAGATGCCTCAGGTTCAGAGAACGGCACTCGACAACCGTTTGGCGGTTGTCGATTGCCGTTTGCCGGCCGGTTTCGGGCAAATTCTGTTGATTATCGTTCGCCGTTTTCCCCCTCCATTTTCGACGAAATTCGGCAAAAATGTGCGCAATGGATGAAAATGCCGCGATTAGGATGCGCATGGTAAGCCCGAGAAGTCGTGCTGCGACTGACTTGAAAGGAAAGAGACAAGCTCCATTTCAAAAACTTTGAGCCGGTGAGTGTAACTTACAGCGCGATCGGTCGCGCCTAAGAAATCACTAATATCGTATGGTCATGCTCGTGTAAATCTATTTGTCTGGAAGAGCACCGAATTCCCTATCCCCTCCTTGTTGAGACTTGGGCAATTACGTAGGGCTCTTGGGGCTAAAGTTAACATCCTAGATAATTTATTGAGAACATGTTACATAATTTCAGACGGATAGAAGTTGACCGGTGACCGTTAACCACAGAATATGCGTGACTTCACTGCGAGAGTCACAGAGCGAACAAGTGGGATCCAACTGGGAGAGCACCAAGCGCCAGGAAAAGTGAGTGGGAACAAACTGGGAAAGCCCTAAACGCGAAGGAAACTGTGTAGGAGCTCGCTAGAAGTGCGCAGAGCGCCGGTGAATAGGTTCAAGACGCTGCTGAGTGTTCGTTACTGTCTTGGTGTGTAAGCGAGATATCACTGGGACTGTGCAAAGCGTAGCGTGAAGGATGCTGGACTTCAGTGGCAGTTTGTTGCCTTATGCACTTTACCGTATTCTGCCATGCTCGCAATCGCACTGGAAAACATGCTACTGAGTTGAGCGTTGGTATTTGAGTTGGAAGTGTCAGATACGGGTACGCGGCTTGGGGAACATCCACTTTTATCAAATTCGTTGATTAACTATCAACTGCGTGCACAGAGTCGTAGGTGATCGATCAGCTGGGAGGAAGAGGTGGCGTATTGCTTGGGAAGCGATTTGAGATAACCAGAGTTTTTCGGTAGTCGTTTTTAGGAATTATTGAAAAACCACTCAATCGCACGTATCTGAGTTGTCAGCGCTCAGTTCGAGAGAGATTCGAAAGTTTATAGGTGAGAGGGTTGACGAAGATGGAGCAGTTTCTCTAGAATGCTCCCAAGACTGTCGTGCTTGTCAGTAGCATTTGTACACGCCTTTATCATTTATCCGGAATCGGGTCGAATAGTAAGTACACGACACGCCAACAAGTACGCCGCGAAGCGGCGTGGATGCCACGCTTGTTAGAAAAAAATCTCCTAAGATAACACCGTATTAAGCTCTTCATTTTTTGAATGAATTTCGGGTTCTCGCTCTGTTAACTCGGATTACTTAATACTTTAAATGATTGAATGACTATCGTCAATCACTGGATGAGGGATCGCCGCGACGCTGCTTGGCGGGAAAATTTGAGCGATCAATAGCCACTCTCCCTTCGTTTTCCCGCGCGCAATTTTCCCCGCCAAGCAGCGTCGCGGCGATCCCTCATCTAGTGATGGACAATACTATTCCGAAAAGGTTAAAGTCAGGAAACCTCGAAGAATTACTATCCTACCGCCACAACATTCCTATTACTAGTCTTGGATAGAATATACATTTTGGTGCTGGTTTTTATATGTGGTAGTGTAATTACCAGCCAGCCGCTGGTGAGATTTAAACGCCACGCCAGCCGCGGTTGAAACTTTTCTGGAGGAGACAAGCCACGGGCCTAGCAATAAGAGGTTCAACTTCTTGAGGTGTTATTGAGAAACTATTTCTTATCGTGCTATTGAAATAAGAAATGTGCACTAAAAATAGTGATTTTTCACCTTTACTTCTGGGACATTACTAACCTTTTTTACTAGTATCAATTTTTCTTTTTTTTTCTACGTTTTTTCTACTTTCCGCTAGTGCTGTCCCCGAATATTTTAATTACGGATTAGGTGGCGATTCTCATGAAAACTGCTTGAAAAGACATTGTGACGAAGTCATTTTAGATTGCTCAATGCATCATACATTGCCAGTCGCAAACATATGAAACATCAGGAACCGAGTTGCGTATATGCACTGGAGATTCAGTTCTCACAATGGACCAAAGATGCAAGATCTTCTGTGAGCTGGGTCCAGCGTTGGGAGACCGCATGGTGAGTCGATTGAGACTGAGTCGTCAAAACCTGGAAAACGGGTCTTCAAAACTTAATAAAGATAAAATAGAGATTTTTTTTCGATTTCTACGCGCTCTTATTGATTGCGAGGAATGTTCGGAGTTTTTTTCCCATAATTTTTCTTATCATAGTGGTTAGAGCAAGATAGAAAAATCTGAAACTTCTTGTTGATATTTTCGGGAACAAGCTCGAGGAGTTATTTGACGGAGACAGCCTTCTCGCCCACATGAGTCCGAGCGTAGTAATCAGAGGAGCGTTCGATCACTGCAAAATATAACCTTCCATTAGTGGCTTTATTACACAACACATGGTGGAATACCGTGCTCCGACAACTAGAGTTTTGTTTCTCAGATTCCTTCGATTAGTAAACTCCAGCATGATAAGAACGATGAGCATCATTTCGAACGGCTTGAAATGAGGAAGAAAGGCTTTATTACACATCACATGGTTGGATACCGTGCTCCGACAATTATAGGGTTCGAACACAAAATTTAGCAACTCCACCGGAGTAGTGGAAAAATAGAGTGCGTACCCGGTTAACTTTCAGGATGATATCTAGAGTTCAATCAAGGACAAAAAGAAACGAACGAATTCTTTCAGAAGTGGAACTGCAAACTCGAAAAGAAGGCTCGAGACATGGCCGTTGACCTCGAAAGACTCTACGAAAAACAGGGAGAAAATCGCTTATATTTTGAAATGTGATTAGTTCTGATGCGAACATTGGCAGAGACGCTATAGTTGTTTTTTACATTACTGTTTACAGGATGAAAAGCGAAGGAGAGTTCAAGCTCAGGCACATTCTCCGAGATGCAGCTAGGCATTGGTGGAGTCACCTTAAATCAGTGAGGAATATTAACTCAGAATTAAGCATTACTAGGATTTCTAGAGTTTCGAGCAGAAGCAGTTCAATGCTGAGAGTTTGCTGTTCATTGTTTATCAGAATTCAATAGGAAGCTTCAGATGGAGGGTACCTGGGATGTTGGCTGTAATTACAAGGATCGCGAAGACCGTTATGCAGTGATCTGTCTGTTCAAGAAGAGCATTTAATACAAATGTGTGATTAATTTCTTTAACCACACAATATCCTTGGCCTAGGCAGCGTTTGCACTGACTAGTTTTGTTTCACAGGTTTGTCTACTGGTAATCGCCCCTGGAAACGGCAACTTCTGTAGCAAGTTTTTTTCTTTCGATTGGGCAGGAGATTCTGATGTGCATTTGAGTAAAAGTGTTGCATATTCGTCAATAAACAGTAGACAGAAAGAAAGAAGAGTGGCAGAAGCATCAAAAACAGGACTACTGAAACACTTGGAAGTTGTAAAGTGTTTAGTTAGCTCTCAGTGGGCACGAGCCTTTGAGATCCGCGCCCTTCTGAAAACGCCCAACTGAAAGGTGGGAATGATGAGAAAAGTATCCAGTGTTCTCTCAACGGACAAACTAGTTGGTGAAAAAGACTCGGAACTGCTTTGAACTAGCTGTCACTTCTCAACCATCTGCAGTTAATATACTTAACCAAATATCACTTGCGAAGAAGGATACAAAATGATCACAGGAGAAATCTTACAAGAAAAGGTAACTCTGAGAAAGTAACCATTCAGAACGAAAAATACCTCAAGTCAAGTTTTCGCAAAAATTCCTTATCTGACCTTGATAGCTGCTCTACGTTTCTCTGAACAGAGTTATAGGCTTTTTAGCGTCTGACTCAAAGACGCATTGCAGCGTTTAATATAGGGATCTCTGAAGCAACCTGTGGTGCATCGATTTCAACCTTGGAACAAAAATCGTCTTAGGTTCCGTACATAGCAGACGACCCAGCGCCTAGTGACGCTGAAGGTTTGTATCTTTAACAATCGTTATTGATCTGACTCCCCAGCGACCACTGGGGTTGGCCTGCCGCTGACGGTGGAGTCATAGCGGAAGTGACGGCTGTCACTAATATTATCGATACCATCGTTAACCACGTCCCGTCCTCGAACACATTGAATGCGCCAGCCATCGAGCGTCATGCGTCAGCGTTTCAGCGCTGGCGCATAACGCTCCGACGCCATTACGCTTTGACGCTGGTCTTCTGCTACGGACGGAGCCTTACAGTGTGATTGTACACAAAACTACATGTGTTGCGATGATAAAAATAATAATAATAATAATAATAATAATAATAATAATAATAATAATAATAATAATAATAATAATAATAATAATAATAATAATAATAATAAAAATAATAATAATTTATTACGCTGTATAAGGCAGACGTTCGAGAAGAAAACAGTATAAACTGAAGGCTGTGAAATCACACTTGAATTACACAGTAGAAGTGAAACTATTAATATCAATAAAGGCAGCCTTGAATACATATGCCTATTACGCGAGGATGACTTTAGAGGCCATTCGTTTGAATGACTGAAGTCGCGATAGCAGGGGATCTATGGTACTCTTTAACGAAACATAAGCAGCGCAAGCACGCGCCGTAAATGTGTGGACACGGATTCCATTCTAGCAGTAGGGTATTAGATTTTTATATTCCTCCCTCTAGTTCTAGATGCCCTGAGTTTGTAGAAGTGCGAAGAATCTACCTTTACAACACGAGAAATTATTTTAAACACCATACATACGTCCCTCAGTTTTCTCATAGACTCCAGTGAATACAACCCGAGAAATTTGTTTCGGATACGCGACTTAGGGAAACGGTCGTAGAGGAAACCTCTGTATTTGATTATCAATTTCCGTGTATATTTGTTTTAAATATTTTCGAGGAATTCAATGTTTTTCTTTTTGTGTGGTGAAAAAACTGTAAACCCACACTCTAAAATAGGCCTGACATACTTTTTGTATACTTTTACGAGGATATTGATCTTTTTTTTGTTGCTAGTCCCTTGAAATTTTGATAGGTCCGACCATACGCCTTCCTGCAAATACTCCTGTAATGTTCTGAGAAGTCTGACTTGCTGTTATAACAAAACCCTAGATCAACAACTTTGTCACCCAGAGGAATTACATATCTCATCTTGCAAGAAGAAATTCACGCGACTATCTGCCGACCCGATTCTCATGTGCATGGTTTTCTCAGGTGCAAGTGGTAATGCCCAGTCCTTACTCCAAGATTCCACAACATTGATAGCGGGTTGAAAGTCACATGATGAGGAGTCATCTGGATTTACATTGATTTTGAAATCATTGATGATGGACAAAGGCGCACGCCCGGATGAAGCCTTTAGATGCCACAAGGACAGTGGGTATAGAGAAGTTCTTTTTTTTAAATAAACGATTAATATGGTCGGCTCCTATCGATTGCTGAGAAGGCAAAGGAAAGGTGGCGGAAGTATTTCGGAGCAGTTTTCTCAGAGGAGTTCTCGCCTCCCCCGTTACCACATGCTCTTCCTGTTTACGTTGCCACCTCAGCGAGCAAAATGGCAGAAGCAAGGGATGCCTGCGGACCATTCAGCAGGCTGCGCGCTTGTCGCGTGCGCCGATCGATCACCACATATCTCGTGGGCGCACACGACGCAGCGCAGTCTGATGAACTATCCGCAGCTATCCCTTTTCTGGTTACCCGAACTATACCGTCGCAGCCCCGTCCATTCATCGAACTAACATTATTGCGCGAACTCTATACATATCGTCCATCACTGGATGAGGGATCGCCGCGACGCTGGTTGGCGGGAAAAGTTGCGGGCGGGAATACAAAGGGAGAGTGGCTATTGATCGCACAATTTTTCCCGCCAAGCAGCGTCGCGGCGATCCCTCATCCAGTGACTGACGACATGTATGCCATAGAGCCCACGTAAGTGAAGATTTGCAGACTCCGTGAAATTACAGTCGATTTCAACAACTAATGGCAGAAAGGGATAGAGCGGATAGTGAGTTGAGAGGCTTCGAAACTGGAGGTTCTGTCCTAGAGCTGATTTTTCAGGGATTGTGGCAGGCTAATATCGTTCAAATACATTGCACCGCATTAAACTTCGGCTTCGAAGAATTTTGAGTCATCCTAGAAATAGATTTTTCTTTCGAATGGCGAAATGGCTTGAGCTATCTTTGGTTTTCAGACAACAAGTAAGAGTTAGGGTTCTCATAAGTCATTTCATCGCAGAATCCTTTGCCTTCAAAAAATCGTAATTATCAATTATTCGAAAAAATGGTTTGACTATGACTCAAAGTCGACTATTTTTCGAATAATTGATAATTATGATTTTGTGAAGGCAAAGAATTTCGCCGTGACATGACCTATGAGCAGCTTACTCCTTACTTGTTGTCTAGAAACCGAAGACGGCTCGAACCATTTTGTCATTTGAAGAAAAAATTCATTTTCAGGATGACTCGAAATTATTCGATGCCGAAGTATACACCACTGTCAAAAAGGTTGAAAATTACATTTCGGCAGTACTCACCAAATTTATTTATTTATTTCTTTATGTATTTATTAATTTATTGGACGCGGACATTTTGTCACGCGTGTATGTAGAATTCGCGCAATCATTTTAGTCTGATGAATGGACGGGGCTGCAACGGTAGATCACCCCGCGCGAATCGAAACACCCTTTCTCCAGTGAGGCCGCAACCTCGCACGGCCAGCCGCCTGGTCCATGCGTCAGACTGAAATGAAAGCGAAAACCATACAACAAAGAAACAGGCAACACAATAAATATAGTCCTATAGAATGAAAGTCTACAAGTCCAGCAGCTCTTGCTGGCGATTGAGGAACGTCCTAAATGAATGGAATGACATGAACAAAATATTTGCTTGCATCAAAGACCGGAAGTTCCAATTCGAATAATAATTAGAAGTTATTCATGAGAAAGAGCTTTCAAAGCGAACTTTTTGAAGTTTCTTTTGTTCAAAACACGATCAGAACGCAATTTTCAAATCTCCCATCGCTTGGCAATCTAAAGTCTCGCAATTTTTCATAAGCTCGGTCAATTTTTAGAACCATTTTCGAGAACACATGCTAGGTTAATTAATAGCTTAAAGGCAGTGGTCGCGATGAAAAACGTTATCGAAAAAACTACAAAAATCAGCTCAAAAACTATGAAGTTAGCGCGGTGAAAAAAGGGCTTGAATTGGAGTTATTAAGACCCTAACTTCCAGTTCGTGCACACGTGCACAGCGGCCACCAAAAAGATCGCAGTCTCATGCCGCTGTCGAAAATCGTCGACACTCAGAGTAAGAAATATATGCAAATTTACCAATCTTCCATACCTGGGGCGGCATGCATGAACGCAGCGAACGGTGTCAGGGAGCCGCTCCGCGTGCCATGCGCGCAGCGTCGAGCAACGAGGCGGCCCCGAAAATCATGCACGTCAATACACGCCACGAAATTCGGGGCCGCCCCGTTGCTCGACGCTGCGCGAAGGGCACGCGGAGCGGCTCCCTGACACCGTTCGCTGCGTTCATGCATGCCGCCCCTGGATGAGGAATCGCCGCGATGCTGCTTGGCGGGAAAAATTGCGCGCGGGAAAACGAAGGGAGAGTGGCTATTGACCGCGCAATTTTTCCCGCCCAGCAGCGTCGCGGCCATCCCTCATCCAGTGATGGACGATAATAAAAACAGTTGAGCACTGAAAGCAAGCACTTCAGTCAATGTTTTTGACTAGATGTGTACATAAATCCGGAGGTTCATCAATTGAAATTCAATTTCAAGCCAGCTGATGTTCTTGATACTAGAGATCATCGACGCCGAAGATGTGGGGTGGGCTCGTCCACCTTCAAAAGACAAGGAAGTCCAGGCTTCCAATTTAGCCTAGATTTTTTTCTGGCGATTTTTTCTTATAGGTTCTATCGTCCATCGCTGGATGAGGGATCGCCGTGACGCTGCTTGGCGGGAAAAAATGCGCGATCAATAGCCACTCTCCCTTCGTTTTCCCGTGCGCAATTTTTCCCTCCAAGCAGCGTTGCGGCGATCCCTCATCCAGTGATGGATGATACTACTCTATACCCAGGAAAAGCTTCAAAGAGGAAAAGAAGACGAGCATATTTGAGCGCGACCACTGTCTTTAAGTGACCAGATTTGTGTGATCTTACAAGATTTCGGATTCGCAGTATATTTTTGAACGTTACCTGAACAAATATTCTTTCCAAACAGAATTTCGAGCAAACTAAAATTCGAAAATCCCTGGATGAATTGATCAAGAGGCGTTCTTGGGAAGGTAGCACTAGGAGCGACGAATACCTTCCGAAAATCGTCGAGTAATGAATGAATTGAAAGGGTTTTCTACAATCAACTGGAATGTATAATCAAAACCCTATAAGAATAATTGAGTAAACAGTCAATTTTCCTTTTTGGAAAGATTTCAAGTGTTTTTTCCTGGAAACCTGCAACGGAAGTCTTACGTCCGAGATTGGGGCTGCTGTGCGGTTGTGGTGAAATTCAATAAATGAAGTGTTCGCCGTCTTCTCAAATTGAAGCCCCCAGTTAATGTTGAAAATATGTAGAAAACCCTGTTATACACCCATGTGTGCATTATGCAAGGAAGAGATTCTGTGCAAATATTGCCAGGTAAGAACTGAAACCTTTCGAGTGGCTCCATCAATGCACCGAGACTCGCGTGGCTTCGAGGAATGAACTTGATTGGTCCGCGACGCAGGTGCGTTGCGAATCCTCAATAAAAATAGGGACCAACGATGGCACTGATCTGGCGCTCAATAGGGAGTTTTCGAATCTTGCAATAAAACGAGAACAAAAATAGTTGGCTTTGAAAACAAGATCGCATTGGTTTGCTACATGACTCGCCCGATACGCCCCGACTAATACAGAACAAACTCTACTAAAACAGCAGAGCAATTGAAAATCAGTCGCTAAGAATTTTCACTTTTTGTCACTAAAAAGTTATGAAGACCCTTTTGAAAAGCGAGCAAGCAATTTATTTTCTAAATACCCATCATAGCCTGTGATATGCAATGAAATATGAAGGGGAAACTAACCTGTGAATAGCAAAGCGGTAGAATTTCAGAAGGAAATAAGGAAAAAGGAGAGCAGTGTCGGCGCTCGCCGAAAAATTGAGAGCTGATTGGAAGGGATTGATTAGTGCCACCATAGGGGTTGAGCAGGGTGCCAACAGGGCGCGGCGCGGCATGATGATGGAGAGCCGTATTCTCAGGCAAACTCAAATGTCGACAGCAGGTTGAACCACCTGTTTCACGAGCAACCGGCGATAGCAGGTTCTTTCGGGAGAATAACATGGACCTGTTATCGACTTGCTATCGATCTGTCGATAGCAGGTTCACAGCAGGTTGACAAAGCAACACATCTTACCGCCGGTAACGATTGATCGCCCAAATCTCCGAATGCGCAACCAAATATGCAGTCGGTTGCGCAATTGATGAACATGGTTTTGTTTTTTTGTCTTTCATGAAGCACAGCTGTTTTTGTGCGATAACGCGCAGATCAGGCCTTGTATTGAATGGAATTATTACTCGAATAGTGTTCTTGAGATTTTTGTAGTACTCAACTATTTTACCGACTCTTGGGATTTCTATATGCGTGTTTTCTGAACACCAAGTATATTTGGAGTCTTGAAACATTCTTTTTTAAATATTCGATTTCGTCATGATTTTTTACTGTTTTTCTTGTCGCTTCATTGGAGGTTTTGTATTTTTCGCCTCTCGTGTATTCTGTTCATCCGGGGAATCAAAAAATTTTTTGCTTTCGTTTAGGTCAAATGTCTGTTTTCCGAATACTTGTCTCAATTCAGCTTACATCATAAATACCCATCAAAAAAGTTGTTCATTTGTACAAGTATATTACTTGAAAGCTATTTGGAATTTTAAATCGATTAATTGCTTCGATTCTTGTACAAATGCTCACACGTAAAACAATTGAATCGAGTATGTGATCTATTTTTGAACTTACTCGTTTATTTAAGAAAATCTAAGGAAATCACACCAGGTTTCCAAATCGATGGGAGACTTTATGAAGATCACAATCGAAAAATTCTCCTCATTTTTCATTAGATCTAGTTTTGATGATGTGATTACATGATAGACATGTACAATCGTCGCTAGGTTTTGAATGAAGGAATAATTCAAATATCGCGTTTTTAGAACACCCCAGATGAGTGAGTAATACGGATAGCCACTATAGAAAAATTTCTGATGAATAGGTTTTTTTTCGATTATAACCACTTCAAAATTCACGAATGTATGAATAAATTCGAAGGAGGCATAATTAAAATTTTCGGATGAATGTAATACTCGAATACAGCGTTTTTAAAATCTCGGAATGAGTGAATAAATTCGAGCAAGGTCTCTCTTTTTTATGACTGAACGATTGTTTTGGAAAACCTGTCTTCTATTTTAGACAAACGCATAGTTGGAAAATATATCCGAATATTCGAATGAAAATTAGCTTTTTCCGATGATCTTGAATACTTTCTGCACATTCTTTTCCAATATCCGAACATTTGAATGTATAGATACAAAATTGGCCGACTACTCAGAAAATCGACTATTCAAGCTCTCCGAACAAACCGAATACTCCAGAACCCGATAGATTCAAGTTTTTGAACTGATCGAAGGCTTGAAAAGGCAAATATCAAAATTCCCGAGCGAAGCCAACATTCGAAAAAATCAGAAATTGGAATTCCCGGTTGAATCGAATATTAGAAATTTCAACTTTTCTAACTATTTAAATTTATATCATTCAGGCGCCCTTGGTCTGGGTCAGAAGTGCGGCGGCACGCTGCTTAAAGGCACAGTCCAACCTCAGCGGTAGAATTTGATATTGTAGTCCGCCCACTGTGTATAGCAACCCTGGCAAGCGCGAAATCTGAATTCGATCAGATACCCAATACCCTAAAAGCATAATCAAGCGTTTTGCTCCGAGTAGGGGACCAAAATCATTGCAAACTGAAAAATTGACTTATGTGGCGAAGCTCATAGGCAAAATAGACTATAGCAGAGCTCTTGGTTCCCTTTTCGCGGCGGTGTAAGCAGTTATGTAGGCTTTTTAGTACTGAGGGCGGGGCCGACTTTTCACCTGAGGCCGGATTCATCATTGCGTTAACTCCGGGTTTAAGGATTTGGGTTGGGTTCAGCACCAGGATTAGCGCGTTTCTGCACGCCCTAAACCCAACCCAAGTCGAAAAACCCACGGTTAACGCAATGATGAATCCGGTATCTGAAGTTTCTCCTTTATTTGATCGAGATCTCGCGCTTGGCAAGGTTGATATTCACGGTGGACCAACCATAGTAAGACATTTACCCCTGAGATGGGACGATGCCTTTAGACATCTTTCATAGATCTGGTGATTTTGGTTCTGCCGGGGAATTCATATGTAGTTGCTTCCTGTCCGTGCCTGCGGTGAGGACTATGAAGAATACCTTACGCACAGAGAGTAGATCAGCGGGCTTTTTTCCCTGAGTATCCTCTGTAAAAATTGAAATTCTGATCAGTCAGAGCACGTGCGGAGCGCGCGATGCTGCTGCCTCCTCTCCGGCCTCGGCTCTTTCGCTGTCTCTAACCTCCGCTCCGCGCCTGTCCGCGCAGAAACCACGAAAATTTACCTGGTTTACGATCTAAATGTATATTTTCAGCGAATATGGTATGCCTTTCGTAGGCGCAACTTTTTCTATATCTAGTAGCGCTACCCGAAATCCCTACTTTCGTATTTTCGTATTTTACATAGTAGTGTCGGGAGAGGTTCAACGGACCGAAAATACTTGAGTACACAGTTCCCTTCTTTCAACCCATCGACTCTGTTCAAGATCCTAGAACATTTGAACTATGTGAGGGCTAATTCCTTGTACCAAATCGAGTTCGCGGAACTTTTTCTCAATTTAGCGAGTTTCGCATTTCTTGAAATGTTTAGAAGTGACGATTCTCATTATATCTCCATCATTCAACGTCTTCAAGCCTATCAACTTCAAATTTGATATCAGTGCACAAAGATTTAACGTACTGCCTACACCTAATCATTTTGCCAATTATCAACCATTTTTCAAAGATTAGATTTTAACACTTTTCAAGGGTTTCTGGAAAGAATTAACCACAATTAGGAAAATAGGTATAACCAGAGGAGACAATGTGAATAATACCAACACCCGCAAATTTGAGGTTTGGTGAGGGAAAATTCTCAGATACAGAAGCTATGCCAGGAGTTCCCGTTTCAAAGAAGTCTCGCAAACTGCGATTTTCGCCCATTGGAGAAATTTTATTAACCCGTTTTGGCACCATAATCCTGCCCTCACATATTCAAAAGTTCTATATTCAGATACTTTGCCTAATTCTCTTGGTTTTGTATCGTTGCTGCATATTTCTTGCCTAGAGTTTGAAAAAACCCGTTAAAGTCGAATTGGTTTAAAAGAGAATCAATTACTATTTTTTCTTCTGCATGCCACTGGAAGCTGCGAAATAGCTCAAATATTGGGTCGGTAAGAGTTAAACCTCGTTAATAATTACGGCAGAAAAAAAAAACCGAAATGCCCATGTTTAAGGGCAGTTGAGTATGGGGACAGCTACAATTATGTACAGCTAGGTAAAGTAATAATACAGCAATAGTTTCTGAATCCTGCGATCGTTCAGCTCGTTTAACTGCTCAGAATTTTGAAGGTGGCCACACTCATTAAAAGTTCGGCGATAGGATGTCTACAGCAAAATCCATGAATCCGGCGGTGGCAGGTCGACTGCTGAATGTTTCGAGGCTTCAGTTAAGTCATGCCGCCGTCTCGAAATCCGGCGCTAGGAGGTCTACATCTGGACCTTTCGGCGTGATACCAGGTTCTCTCGCGCCGAAATCACGCTTTTTTTCGTGTCCTCAGCTGATGTGCTCTGTGATGACACCTGAGAAACCTGCTGTCGACATTTGAGTTTGCCTGATTTGATAGATCGCGGCGATCTATCAATACGGCAGCCCACCATCAAGCCGCGCCTTGATGGCACTCTGCTCAGCCCCATAGAAGATGGCCAATGTGTTTCAAAATGATCTATGTTATGTTTTTGATAGACCATCGCCAGTTTGCCTGGCGTACGTCGTTACAAGATTATCGCTTTAATCACACTTCAGTTTTACAGATAGGCTGCCGTCCTGAATCAAAATGGCTCACAGTGCTATCGAACTTCCTTTACCCTCTGCATTGATTAAACTCGCAATTGCCCCTCAGTATAGGTGGTCAAAACTGTTTCTACCGTATTCAGCTAGCCGCGAGAAAAAACTTCTCGGTAAGAGTTTTTCGTTAGCCGCGAGCTCCTCTCGCATTTCAGCACTATTTCCGCGCTCTTTGCGAGGGGACGTTAAACGTCAGTTTACAGCGTGGACCCTGTCACCTGTGAAGTTTTCTGGAGAAAACAGCCCGGAAAACGTTTGGAAGTTGACAATTTCAGTAACAAAGATTGGAATTGTCGCTTTTTCGGAGCGTTTTAGCTAGCAGTGTATCAAATGCCTTACACTAAGGGATGTTGAAGTGAATACTTCAAAGCTACAGTCCAAGCTCAGATTCGATTTTTTGGTTTTCTGCCTATCGTGAAGAACATTTCACGCTGATCACAATGGTGTCTCCAGAATCGTCAGAACTCACTACGAAGTGAGTAACGGCTCCTCAAAAATTTTGAATTTGAACTGGTAGAAGTTCGCGAACGAGTTTCTCGAGCCTGTATTTTCTCGTTATTCGCAGCCATCATTCTGAAGCAGGTCACAATATAAAGCCAGACCGAAAACAAAGGGAAGAACATAGATTTTGATTAAAATCATTCGCGCGTCTCTTCCCTATTGAGGTCGGAAACCTGCCAGTGGGCGTTGCCCTTTTTTTTCTGTCAATTGTGCGTGATCGACTTTTTCCTAGCTTTTTCTCGCTTATTTGAGCGAATTGAAATTTCGTGCTTGGCAGGGTTGCTATAGACGGCGACCGGAGCAAAACATCAAAAATTACCTCTGAGGTTGGACTGTGCCTTTAAAAAGCGTGTTTCGGTTGGAGAAGATGGCCTTATTCACGATGTGACAAGCGGCGCCTTCGTTGCGTGGAGCACTCAAGTTTTCTAAGTTCCTTCTCATCTTTGATCGTGCACGCTCAAGTCTAGCGATTTTATGAAAATGTTTCAAGGGGTAATATTGCTTCATTTCAGAGCACACAATGTGTCGCAGTGGTTATTATAGTAGGGATTGTTATTTGCCGAGAAACACAGCGACGATTCGTAGTGAGTCGTCGGGGCCGCTGCCATGTCACTGGGAACTCGTCGTCCCGCTTCCCAAGCTCAAAGAGACGTCTAGAGAACCACAGGCGTAGATTGATTCAGGTTCCAGCAGAACCTTGGAAACACATCCAGTTGGCCGTCCTAGGTGGGTGGAAACCCATCAAAATCAAAGTCTAGCATCATGGAAGGAGTGGACATGAGCTTTCCCATAAGAAGGCAAGTGAGACCCAACGGGAAACCGGACGAATAGCATCACCATTGAACCAGTTTTATGAAAATACACGTGAAGACGAGTCATTCTGGCGATCATCGTGAGATATTTCTATGTTCCTCAAGTGTTGCTATACATATGCGTCGCGTCAAATACAACCTTTTTTCTATAAGTAGGGGCGAAATAGGAGAATTCTGGTCATACCACTTGAAATATCCTTTTCGACGTACGAGAAAACATTGAAACTCTCTCCAATATCTAAAACTCCGATCCAACATACGATATGCCTATTTCGAAGGTGTTGATATACTTATGCGTCCCAGTGTACAACATGCCAGTTTTACAACACCACAGCCCTTCGCATCCTTCCATGCAGACGGTAAAAAAATCGTCCTGCTATTTGTTCTCCTTTATGCATAATTGTTTGCCAAAACGACAGCTGCTGTTAGGTGTGTGGGTCTATTTTCAATGTCCGCGCAGAAAATTTTCTTTCATCCAGCAGGGCTCCCTCAGTCGTGTAGATCGCGACAACGTAATACAGTGCGTTGCAAAATTTTACGACACACCCCAATTTTGGCGGTTCCAAACTTCGCGTCAAATAAGGAGACAAACGGTAAACGCCAATCGATGCAGCACCCTTGAAAACCCCTGGGCACGAATTTTCATGAAATTAGAGCCACTAGCAGGAAACTAGCAACAGAAATTGTCAAAAATGGCCGTTGCAAAATTATACGACATACCTGATGTTCTCGCGTAAATTTCTATCCTACACCATCTGTATTAGTTCGTTCATGGTAACAACCATTAGAAACATCAAGTAAATAGTCCTCAGAATTGCCTTCATGCCCAACCTCTGCGAAAACTTTTTTTGGTATGTTTCAACCCAGCTTTTTGTGAACGCCCCTTTCAATATGCGTCCATTCGCTTATAACGGCTAGTTTCAGCGGAGCCACGCGCTCTATTGTCTGTTCTGGATGTAGATTCAGCGTCCAAAAATACCTCTCACGTTTTCCACAGGGTTGAGGTCCTGCAAACAGGCCGGCCATTCTAGCAAATTGGCAGGATCGGCCTGAAACCAAGCCTGCGTTGTCCTACTGACAAGATGTGAAGGCGGAAACGGACTAGGAAGAACTGGGAATGTTTTTTCGTCACATTCTGATATTCTGCGGAGTTTATAGGTCATGCCAAAAAAAGCTGGTCTAGCTTAAAACCTTACCTGGATCCGCGTCAATGCACTATTCTTTCTCCTTCAAAGTTCCTACTCAAGGATAAGTTCGTGTCCTTGTGTGGATCCTTCGAAATCCTTTTTAATTGGTTGAAAGCAAGTGCAATCCGAACGAGCTCGATCAATTCTATTGCAATTAATTATTTCTGGCTAATCATTCCAAGCATTGGAGGGATCTACAAAAAAACCCGAAGTCATCCTTGAGTAGGAATTTCGGAGGAAAAAGAATAATGCATTGACCCGGATCCAGGTGGGGTTTCAAGCTGGACAAGCTAATAGCGACATGACGTATGAACTCCACATTTGCCGGAAAATTATTTTTAGTTCTTTCTAGTCCGTTTCCGCCTTCCATTCTTGTCAGTAGGACAACGCAGGCGTGGTTTCAGGCCGATCCCGCCAATTCGCTAGAATGGCCAGCCGGTTTGTAGGACCTCAACCCAGTGGAAAACGTGTGAGGTATTCTTGGGCGTTGAATTTACATCCAGAACAGACAATACGAGCGGGTGGCTCCGCTTAAACTAGCCGTTATAAGCGAATGGGCGCAGATTGAAAGGGGCGTTCACAAAAAGCTGGGTTGAAACATACCAAACATAGTTTTCGAAGTGGTTCAGCGCCACGACATTTCTAAAAACTAATAATTTGTTGTTTTTAATGGTTCTTACCGTAATCTAACTGATGCAGATGATGTAGAATAGAAATTTCTGCGATAACGTCAGCTATGTCGTATAATTTTGCGACGGCCATTCTTGACAATTTCCGTTCCCAGTTTTCTGCTAGCGGCTCTAATTTCATGAAGATTCGTATCCAGGGGTTCTCGAGGGTGCTGCATCGATTGGCGTTTGCCGTTTGTCTCCTTAATTGACGCGAAGCTTGGAACCGTGGAACTTGGGGTATGTCGTATAATTTTGCAACGCACTGTATCAATAGTGTTTTAGGATTGCCTGCAGTGACAACAGCAAAATATTCAACGGGCATGGAATTTGAAAAGTACCCTACGCAAAACGGAATCTCGCTGAAGTGAACAGATTTAGTTGTTTACCGAAAAAGATACACACTTCTCAGCGGAGCGCCTGATTTCCTTAATGTTTCATTGTCACAACCATGAACTCATCTCAATCAAGCTATCTGAGTTACGCCGAACATGCCCTGATGTCTAGTGCCCACAAAGTTACCCGAAATGTGTATGGGCTGAAAAACGTTTTCGACCAGCAGAATTTAGATAGGCGGAGAATTCATTTGGTTTTTGAAACTTTTGAGGTAGCACAGAGTTTAACTTGTAAAATTTAATTCAGAAGCTGCGTAGCAGCTTTTAGGCGACTGGGTTTTGTTTGGTTTGCCCATGCCTTGTGATCTATTAAAATCCTATGTATAATTATTGCAACTGGCAGAATTCATACTCTGCCAACGCACTCAAATGGCGCCGAAACAGTGAGACTACACATCCTGCGTTGAGTATTGTAGTGCCATCGATTCGAGCGCGTTACTCTGCGCTGGATTCTTCCAGGGGTTGTCGGAGAACACAGACCCGCCATTGCGCAGTGACGTCACAGCCCGGGAAGGAAGGTAAGTAAGCAGATATGTAGGTAAGTGGGCAGGTAAGCCATCAGCATATTATTGATTCTTTAAATCAAATACCTAAAACACGTTGTCGGCTGCGTGTTTCCAGATGATGTGGGACAGGGAAAGTGGAAAACTAGAAAAAATTGATTACTTACTGATTATCAATCTAATCGACTATAGCGTTTTTTAATAGCCCTTTGCCGTGCTTTAGGATTCGCCTAGCGTGGGCAACGGTCAAAGGAAGTTACTTAAAAAGAAGGGGAAGAAGAAGAAGAAGAACGACGACGACGACGACGACGACGACGACGGCGACGACGACGACGACGACGACGACGACGACGACGACGACGACGACGACGACGACGACGACGACGATGACGACGACGACGATGACGACGACGACGACGACGACCACGACCACGACCACGAAAAAGGAGAAGTAGTAGTAGTAGCAGTCGATGTAGACGAAGAAGGAGGAGTAGGAATAGACCTAATCACTGATATCACCCTAATTTTCGAAACCACTATGCCCGTCTTTTGTCAAATTAATTTCTTCCAATTAGCGTACATACTAGTGGAACACCGCTTTCGTCGACACTCCGAGGAATAAAATTCATTGGTTTCCGAGCCATTCATGGTGATCAAAAAAGCGTGATTTGTGAAGGAATACACAACAGCTCTTTCAAAAGCAAAATCTTTACGTCCCCAAGCTACTGTAAGTAAACATCCACCGGTGATGCCGGATCTCCTCGTCGCGTGTACGACTTCTCTACATGAATCGTCAAATCTTCAAAATGCTGGCCAATCCTGACTCCGAATGGACCGTCACCCTCAACTTCTTGGGCCTGCAAAAAACTCATCCTTGAGTAAGTATCACCTAATCAAATCGAAGTTCTTGTAAAGGATCGTTGTATCCGTTCTGTCGCTATTATTGCTGCAATGATTCACGGTACATTCAATTTCCGTGGAAAGCTCGATTACCGTCTTTATCGAGAATGCTGCCGTTGAGGCGGGTGGTCGTGCAACAGACCGCAACAACGACTCCCCCCCCCCCTTCGACAGTGACCGGTGGGCCAACTAACTATCTGCGTGTACCAGGCAAGGCGATTTATATGCCAGTTACGCATTTTACGATGTGAAGAACAGTTCACTCTGCGTTACTCAATCTATCGTCATGAGCCCACGAGAGTAAGTGGATGGAAACCTTGGCAGTAACAGCAACAGGACGGAATCCGAAATTTCATTTCGATCCCCGGCTGCTGTCCGGTCAGCACGGTTATAGGCGAAAAAATCATGTTCTGCTTCAAAAGGCGGGCTTCTCACGTCGTCTCGCCCTTATAAAGATCGCTTTAGGAGTAGCGGATGCACCCACTGCACAGGGAAGAAGAAAATCTGTGAGATGCAGAACGTGGTGTACCGCTTGCAATGTGAGTCTTGCGGGCGGTTCTATATCGGCAAAACTGGAAGGCGCTTACGATATCGCCTTGATGAGCATATGAGAGCGCCACGGGCACCCCAATCTTACCTGGAAAGAGCGTTCTCAAGGCACTTGACATCACACTATACCTTCGGAGACATACCGAGCATGAGCTTCGAAATCATGCACAGGATTATATCGGACACAGCTAAAAGGAAGATTAGAGAGGCCAAAGAGAGAAAGAAATTCTCCCCCTCCCCACGGATAACAGGGAAGAAATGACAGAAGCACTGAGGCTGCTAGCATCACATACACATTAGAGCGTGTTAGAACTGAACGATACCGCCATCTATACACCAGCCCTATTTATAGGCCTTTAGTCGTTTTCAGTCCAAGTGAGTCGCGAGTCGGTCATCGATGAAAACTCTCTTCTTCCTATCCTTCCTACCTTTAACTAACTTGACTTAATCGGTTGGCTTTCGCCTGACGCGGTCAATCCGCATCTTCACCGAAGTGTGCCGTTCTAGTAGTCAGCCGTGTCCATTTTTCACGGTCTTCAGCCGCAATTTGAACACACTAAAATGCGCCTAAACTGTCTTTCAATGCCGAGTGACTTCAAACCCTCTTTAACCACATCCGTCCAGAACTTTCGCCTACGCCTAGGTGGCCGTTTCCAGACAGGATTTGGAAGCATTTTTAAAGCGTGTTGTACGAGACGACCCGGCATTCTTCTTAGTAAATGCCCGAGCAGTCGAAGTCGACTCTCCATTGCTGCTTGAGATGGCGTTGGGAGATGCTGGCACCTCCAGCGTCTCAAGTGTTGATGTACTGCGTCGATTTCCTTGTAAAGGTCTCCGTTATGGCATACACGCAGCCAGATATCCAAGCAAACGCCTAAAAAGCTTCCTCTCCGTGCGATACAACCTATCCACCTGCGTCTTTGGTGCTGCCCACGTCTCCGATCCGTACATCATGATAGGGCGAATAGCGGATAGGTAGACGCGCAACCTGACATCCTTCGCGATGGGAGTAGACCACAAACACTTGGTTAGAGAATTGAATGCAGACGTAGCTTTCGCACATCGTTGTCGAATATCCGCTGCATAACTACTATTGTTCTTCAGCAAACAGCCCAAATAACAGAAATCATCCGCCAGTTTGATATGTTGTCCGTCCACACAAACTCCCATTGAAGGCCTCCGAAAGATACACATCTGCTTGCATTTGTCGGGACGAAGACGAAGTCCATAGGCTGCGGCATACTTCGAAACGAGGTTCACAATCCTTTGCAGTTTTGGGTTGTTTTCAGCGAATAACACAATGTCGTCGGCGTACTCCAGGTCGATAAGGGAGCGTCCTGATGGTGTTAGAATCACATCCGCAGGGAACTGTTCTGCAGCTCTACGCATGATGTCATCAACGGCGAAGTTGAAAAGAAAAGGTCCTGCTACGGCTCCTTGCCTTACTCCTACTTTCACCTCGAAAACTGACGTAAATCCGACTGGTGTAAGAACTGCTGCAGTTGTTCCTCTGTTCATGTCCTCGATTAAGCGAACATACTTTTCCGGGACTCCATCTGCTCGCAGAGCGTTGAGCAATCGATCACGATGAGGAGAGTCGAACGCGGCTTCAAAGCCCAAAAAAGCAAGCTGTAATGACTTCGAATACCGCTGCCACGATTCAATTACTCTGCTCACGACGAACACTTGGTCGATGGTCGATCTTCCAGATCGAAAACCGGCTTGCTCATCTCTGGTCGTTCCTTCACGATGTTTGATAAGTCGCTCGAGAATGATACGTTCTAAAGCCTCGTACATGACACGAAGTAGAGAGATTCCTCTGTAGTTCCTAGGATCCGTTACGGATAGCTTCTTGTGAAGAGGGACGATGATCGCATGTCTCCACGAATCGGGTATCTTTTTGCTCATCCATATGACACGGATGGTGTTGGTCATTTCACGAATCCCTGATGGAGAAAGAGCTTTCAGCATTTCAGCAGTGGTGTTGTCATCTCCACCTGCCTTTCCATTCTTAATTTTCCTGACACAATCCAAAACTTCAGACTCAGTCGGCGGTTCCTCACTGACATCGTAATGTGCTCTCTGAACATGCGGGAGCTCAGGTACTGATGGCGCTGGACGATTTGGTAATGAACTGAAGTACTCCTTCCCTGTTGGCAGCTTTGCATCACCTACTGCAACTTCATTGGTAGTGTTCTAGACAGGAGAACATCTCTCCACCTTCCCGCTACACTGTCGCAGCAACTTGTAGGCCTTCCTCGGATTCTCCTCCTCCCAAGCCTTCTCGAACTCCTTAGCTCTACATTTCCACTCTCGTTCGTGGTCACTTTGAAGCTGCCGACGCAACTTCCTCCTCAGACGCTTCTCCTCCCCAAAGTTTCCTGCAGTTGGGAGAGCACATGCCTAGTTGTAAGTAGACGTCGTTTCCTCGTAGACGTAGGCAAACTTCTTCTTAGGCTGTACAGCCAGGAGTACCTCTTCCGAAGCGTCCTGAATGCACTTGACAAAAGAATCCGCTTTTGACAAAGTTTTTTTTCGTCCGTACTCCGATGTGAATAGAAACGCGTTGTCGGAAATTTCTTCTGGATTCTTAATCTCTGAGACTTGTCATGTCAATCCTCTGTAGAGGCTGAGCCCCTCGCTTCCTCTTATGAATCCTCGCGGTAAAGTTCAACAGAACAGGAGGGTGATCCGAATCGAATGCGACATCCCACACAGCTCTATACCTTCGAATGTCCGATACTGGAACATTCCTCGTCAGAACATAGTCGAGCTGTAGTTTCAAAGTTGTCATCTTCCGCTTCCGCTGCTCTTCCGGAGAGAGCTGGGTTGGTCCCTGCCAGGTAAGCTGATGGCGGCGATGATTCCTCTCGAATTTCGACGCAATAATCAGACCACTGCATTCTCAAAAGTCGACAAGGTGGTAGCCATTGTCCGATGTTTGCTCCACTGGGTAGGACCATCTACCGAGTACTTCGGATTCCTGATCATATCCCATCTTCGCATTTGCGTCAATTCCCACGAAAACAGCATGTTGACAATGTATCCTGACCAGCAACGTATTGAGTTCCTCATGAAACTCATCCTTCGAATTGTCTTCGGCGGTTTCAGTAGGCGCATGAGCACTCACTATCCACAGATTGAATCCTCTGTGGTCCCGCAGTCGTACGAATGCATTCCGGCACGACGTCGAGCCAAACTCCTTGACCATACCATTAAAATCCTTCCTTACAGCTATTGCACAGCCTCCCAATCTCCTATCATCAGCGTTACCGCAGTAGATGGCGTTCTCTCCGGCGCTGATGACGGGTCTATCCTTGAGGCGGGTTTCCTGCACAGCAGCAAACGGTGCATGGAAACAGCTCAAAAGCCTGGATAGCGCAGTTTTTTGGGTACCACTTGACAGCGATCGACAGTTCAGGGTTGCGAAATTGTGGCTTGTCGTCAAAGACTCCATGAACTCCACGGATCCTAAGGTGTTATGAACCAGAGGCCTTAGTGTGCAGGTGGAGATGACAACACCACTGCTGAAATGCTGAAAGCTCTTTCTCCATCAGGGATTCGTGAAATGACCAACACCATCCGTGTCATATGGATGAGCAAAAAGATACCCGATTCGTGGAGACATGCGATCATCGTCCCTCTTCACAAGAAGCTATCCGTAACGGATCCCAAGAACTACAGAGGAATCTCTCCACTTCGTGTCATGTGCGAGGCTTTAGAACGTATCATTCTCGAGCGACTTATCAAACATCGTGAAGGAACGACCAGAGATGAGCAAGCCGGTTTTCGATCTGGAAGATCGGCCATCGACCAAGTGTTCGTCGTGAGCAGAGTAATTGAATCGTGGCAGCGGTATTCGAAGTCATTACAGCTTGCTTTTTTGGACTTTGAAGCCGCGTTCGACTCTCCTCATCGTGATCGATTGCTCAACGCTCTGCGAGCAGATGGAGTCCCGGAAAAGTATGTTCGCTTAATCGAGGACATGAACAGAGGAACAACTGCAGCAGTTCTTACACCAGTCGGATTTACGTCAGTTCTCGAGGTGAAAGTAGGAGTAAGGCAAGGAGCCGTAGCAGGACCTTTTCTTTTCAACTTCGCCGTTGATGACATCATGCGTAGAGCTGCAGAACAGTTCCCTGCGGATGTGATTCTAACACCATCAGGACGCTCCCTTATCGACCTGGAGTACGCCGACGACATTGTGTTATTCGCTGAAAACAACCCAAAACTGCAAAGGATTGTGAACCTCGTTTCGAAGTATGCCGCAGCCTATGGACTTCGTCTTCGTCCCGACAAATGCAAGCAGATGTGTGTCTTTCGGAGGCCTTCAATGGGAGTTTGTGTGGACGGACAACATATCAAACTGGTGGATGATTTCTGTTATTTGGGCTGTTTGCTGAAGAACAATGGTAGTTATGCAGCGGATATTCGACAACGATGTGCGAAAGGCGGCCACAAATAGTTTATTTAGCAAGTAAAACAGTTACAATGGCCAAAGCCAGAGGAGCGACGGAAGTAGATGACTGAAGGTCTCTTTGCCATCTCGGAGGCCCTTTTATGGTCATTCGGTTGGCTCGCTGCCAGTTCTCCCATTGGTGGCCATTTCCCGGACGATCTCGGTGATCGCTCCGCCTCTCGAGTTGTCACCGGCGCACTTTGACCCACGGCCAATCCTTGCCATTTATTAATACATGTCGATTATTGTATGTTACGGTAGAAATATGATACCTTGGCTTCTACAACCTACAGTAATTTTAAAAAAGGAGCTGTTTTGAGAAATTAGGTGTTTGTGGCATTCGCTTCAGATCAGCCTAACTCTTTGGCCTTGATCTCCCAGTCGATATTGATTACTGTCGGCCCGCCCTCACTCTAACCTGACTCCTCCTACGATTTCTCTTGTATTGCTCTGCCCACAGCTTGTATAAGCACATCTAGTAAAGGCCTTTGGTCCGGGTGAATCCCTTCGCACTCCTATCTTGTGTACTTTCGATTTTACGCTCCAGGATTTAGGAATTTTCTCCTTCACCCATGGTATGCGGCAGGGTATCATGAAAATCATCCAGTACAGTTCGAAACTCCCGTTCAGTAGTGTTTCCCTCCTCAATCGGTAGGCTTGTGGGATTTTGATGGTTGTTCAAAAGTTCATTTTATTCGTTGTTCTCGAAGTGAGAAAATCCTTTGTTTTTATCATTTTGTTCACAACAACCACATGAGCTCGTAGCTATAAATTTGTTACAGGTCCAATTATTCTCACATTAAAACATCAGCCGCGGGGACCAGACATTCACGACTGAAACGCTCCATACTCCTAAAAAAGCTCTCCCGCGATAAAGCTGTTAGTTTTTTACACTTTAAGTGAAGGAAACCAGTATTCTACAAGTGTGCAAAGATTTCGGGTACAGCATGGATTCGAACTCGCAACCTCGTTTTTTCGTGCAGCACCCACTTCCACTGCACCAACCGGTCACGGCAGCTGGGCCGCTGACTTCGTATATGACTGCGCGCAGCCCGCCCATCGTAGCAACATATTTCGGCGCTATAACACACTATGAGGTGATTCCTGGTGTAGAAGACACATCGGTGTATCTCAGAATGAGACGTAGACTCATGGATTACACATTATGATCCGTCTACGAGTGAAGGATTGAAAACCATTACAACTCCTTTCAGAAAAACGATCCGCAGCTGCGAAATAAAAATTCGAATTCTGCGTCGAAAAATGGTCCTAGTAACGCATACTTCGCATACTTCATTTAGAATGGCAACGGAATGCAATGATCTTTGCCATGTCACAGGTAAGCGTAAAACCTTCAACTCACACCACCTCTGCAGCAGCACTATTAAAGTATCAAACATAACATATATTTTTGATATCAGTTGCTACCTAAAATGGCGATCGTGTGTTTCTGCTAGCTTTCCATACATGTTATTTGAAAACCATCCTCGAGTCCTCCATTCCATGACGGCCTGCACAAATACTCTCTTCGGTAGTCTGGAATCTTCTGCTCAAACCCGTATATGAATGCGCCGGGCAGCTCAATTTTCCCAATTTCCTCTCTTTTCTGGGCAATCGCTCAAGTCAACTAACTTGTGCTGATGTACCACTTTTTCTTCACACTATCTTGCTGAAATTTCTCTCTAATTTCGAAATACTACTACTTTACTTCACGGTTAGGGAGGCTCAAATCGTAACTAAAGACTTTCTGTCCACGCACTGCATCATCCCCCATTAGTCTTATATGCAGATCAGTAGAAACAACCTTTAGGAAGCAGAGTTCATATTATGAAAGCCAGTGAGCTCCACTATCAAAAACTACAAGGTGGGGGGCAAGTGCAGCACAGACAAAGGAACAGCAAGAAAGTCTTCGGATCTACTCTGAAACAGCATCTCCGGAATCTTCTCATTCATCCTCCTTCCTTCAGATCCCTCAATCGAATGATACACTCTCGTCGACAAGACGTGAGTCCTTCATTCGGTTGCGGGATCCCAAAAAAGAGTCGAATAGGAAGAATCCAGAAATGCTGGGTGACTATCAGAGGTCCTGGTGTTACGTGAAAACTAACCAGATAGACGAGAAAGGTTTTTTCTCCCATTCCTCGTGGGTTCGCCCTGTGTATAAGGACGTTTCCGAAAAAAATTAGGTGAAAAAGTAGTCGGTGGAACAGGTAGGAATTATTTATATTGGCATGATTAGTAGTGTAATAGCCCACTCCGAGCCTACTTCTGCTGAGGCAAGCATTGAGGTGAAGTAGTTTATTTACAAGTTCAGAAGTGATGGATGCACACTGAGCTAACACTTTTAAAGGGTAGCGTTTACTATAGCATCAAAACAATAACAAGGCATGAATGATAACAGTATCACATTGAAGTAGTTTTCGTTCTTCAGTGATATCGCTTCATTGTGAGCCCGGTCTTGGCCGGTCTCCCCTAGGTATGCTCCTAAATTTCCTCGCTATATTCGCGGTAGGTAGCCTCCATTTCCCGGCTACTCGCAGTTTTCTTTATCACTATCATAAAAGCAACGCGGTTTTGAGAATGATTGCCTCAATTTCATTATTGAGGTTTTCGAAAAACAGCCGCTCCGCATCTTCGATTGCGATAATACGACTGCGAGTAGCGAGGAAATGAAGGATAGGTTATGGTAGAAAACTCACGGGCCCTGTGTTTGAGGTATCCTAAACTATCTGCAGACCAACAAAGGGTGCCACAAAAGCCTTCTCAGAACCACATCAGGCTTGAATGAACTTATTACGGGGACAAATTAATGAAAGCGGACTATATCGTGGCGCGGAATTGGAATTTGAACCCATATTTGTGAGTTTTCGGCGTTATCATCAAGTTTACTTCTAATCTCGTTTTGAAGTACTTGTCTTGCCAATTTGGAGGAAGCAATGTAGATAAGGTGTGCCCGAATGGGCCTGGCCGACCACGCGGCCGTCTTACGTGCCAGGCGGCACTTTAGGAGGTATCACAGCAACAAGGGCTCATCTGAACACAATCTGGACTAGTGAAAGGGTTGTCAAGGAGGCTAAAAGAAACAATTTTAGGTTTCCAATTTTCCACCCAATGTAGGTGGGTAGATTAAAACGGGCAAAAATTAAATGGAGCAAAACGCTGGTTTGGGAGGATATAGAACGAATGTGACCCACACAGGGAATCTGGAATTATTCGAAAATGTTCTCCGTTAAAGTCGAAGACAAAATCTAGCTTTGTTCAGAAGTCATGGCTTGTTCCCTGATCTCTTGAGCAGTGCTCGTTGCATGCGAACAACCGATCATTTCAATGGAATGGCCGATGAGTGCTATCCCTACACGTTGGCTAAGACGGAAGCGCGTCGGAGTGTGAAGCAGTGGAACAAGGGGGTCAATGGTTCGAATACTGTAAGATCGTTCATTCATTATGGCCGACAATAATGACATTCCTATGTGTTCGCCGTTTTTAACTTGAGTTTTAAGGGTATTGCTTGTTTTTTATATCTTCCACAGGGATAACTTGAGCGTAGCTATTTCGAACTTGGTTTATGCCTATCCGATGAGTGCTATCCCTACACGTTGGCTAATAAAAGGTTCACTATCCTCGGTTTCCGACCCCTCGGGGTATAATGGGAGAACGTTTCACACCTGCACCAGGTTGCAACACTTGCCAGGATATCAGCAGATGAGGGCCTTCACCATTTTCTCCACATATGATGTAGAAAAACAGTTTTTTATTGATTGGTGGAGAACTTTGACAAAACCAAAGTCATGGAGTCAAAAGATTCACGTGCTTTTGGGTTCCTCAAAGGAGCTCAGCTCCCACAAGTCGAGAAGTTCAAGTTCCTAGGATCGGTGGTGCAACAGCGCAAGGTAGTGGCCACAACAGAGATACAGTGCAGGATCGGGCAAGCGTGTGCTGCTTTTGCTACACTATGCTGGTGTCTCTAGAAAAAGGGCAATGTGTGAATCAAGACCAAGGTGCGGATCTTCCGATCGCTTATATTGCCGATTCTGTTGTACGGGTCTGAATCGTGGACTTTGCTTAAACCGGATCTCAGCAAGCTAGAGATCTTCCAAATGCGGTGTTTGCGGCGAATTCTCGGAACAACGTTGAAGGCAGTGGTCGCGATCAAACGTGCTTGTATTTTATTTCTCCCTAAACCCTTATCTGGTTTCAGAGTAGTAGGACCTGCAAGAAAAAATTGCGAAAAAACCGCTGTTTCGGGCCAAATCGGAAGCCTGAACTCTCTTGTCTTTTGATGTTGGACGAGCCCACTCCACATCATTGGCATCGATGATCTCTAACATCAAGAACATTAGCTGGCTTGAAATTGAATTTCAATCAATGAGCATTAATCATTTGGTCAAAAACATTTACTAAAATGCTTGCTTTCATTGTTCAACTGTTTTAATCAGGTGAAATTGCATTTATTCTTTCCTCTGTAAGTCGATGATTTTTGACTGCTCGGCATGAGACTGTGATCTGTTTGGGTGGCGCTGTGCACGAGTGCACGAACTGGAATCTTTGGGCCCTAGGAACTTTCCTTCTAACCTGTTTTCCACCTCGCTACCTTCTTAGTTTTTCAGCTAATTTCGATCTGAGCTGATTTTTCTAGTTTATTTGATAACGTTTTTCATCGTTGATCGCATACGCAACGACGTTATACGAGACACTTGCGACCGTCAGCCCGCGCTAGAAGACCGAATTTGGACGACGAGGTTGCGCTGGCTTGGACACGTATGCAGAGTGGAAGCCAGCCAACTACCGCACAGCTTGTTATGGGGAGAACGCCCAAGACTGTGGAAGGTCGAGAGAACAGCCCCAAAGAAGACGTGGTTGAAGCAAGTCGAAGCTGATCTAAAATCTCGACGGTGCAGTGTCGTTAATGCTGAAATAATTGCGGCTAATCGTTCTGAGTGGAGGCGTATCTCTCAGGCCGTTCGAGCTCCTATGACACCTACAGCAGTGTACTGATTGAGAGGTCATCCCGCTCCGCCAGCCGCGAGCTAATGGATGGGTGAGTGAGTGAGTGGTGGAACACTTTAGGAATTTTTTATTTATGACGCTGGAAAATAGGATCAGAGAACATGGAACCGTGTGCAGATGCTCCTCGATTGCTGACTAGTACAGTTAGTTCCGTGGCTTGTTTCCTTAAAAAAAGCATTTGAATTACGCTTGCGGCTCGCGATATGGTGAGCTGATCGGCTGCGCTCTTCTACCGACCTTAATCGATCAGCGGGCCGGCGCACGCGAAAAAGAAAGGAATGATTATGCTCACTTTCGGAGGTGAATTACAAAACAATTACGCTGAAATTTTCAAGTAATTTTGATCTCTTTTGAAATACAGTGCATTTCAAAATTATAAAGGCACCCAAGAAAATGGCGATTTCGCTCGCATATCAAGGGCTTCCGAGCCGGGACCAATTCCATACGATTCAGCATAGTCGAAAACATCAAGCAACTTTATTTCCGAAAATATTTCATCACACTTTCTCAAGAAATATTCAGCAGCTTGAAATAAGACCGTTTCAAAATTATAAAGGCACTATAGAAAAACCAACAATTTACTTATGAAAATGAAAAACAACAACAGATTAATAACGGATTGATCCACCATGATTAGCAATAGTATCGAAAATGCGATTTCGCATACTATCCGTAGGCTTATTCGAAAGAAAGGGTCCAAATTGTCCCCAGCCCTCAGAATGGCGCTCTTGAAGTCACCGATGTAGTTATACTGCATGCCATTATACGCCTAACGATAATCTCCCAGATGTTCTCAATCGGATTTACAATACACGCGCTAAGATTTGTGAAAACGGGGAGCATCTGGCAAACTTGGCAAAAAAGCGTTCGATGCATGCAACTTTTTTTAATGAAGACTTTTTTGAATTCTGAAAACGCTATCGTATTCATAGATCAAATTGCTGCCTAATTATGTGACTTGTGTGCCTTAGTTCCCTGAAATCGCTTTGTTTTTTTAGGGAAATAGTTTTTGCAATCGTTTTTCAAAAACGTCGCGCGCGGCGAAGTGCGGCGAAACTTTGAGCAGTATTTGTACAAGTAATAGAAGAGCAATCTGTATGCTTTCTTCATAAACTAGGTGCAGGTGAGAGAATCTCAAGGTTTGTTCAGGTTGAATTTTCGAAATCCTGCAATAAACACGTTTGAGAACTACCTGAAAAGTCGGAGTTTTGTTGCGAAATCCCCGGACTCATAAATGAAGGATTTCGAAAATTCAACCTTAACAAATCTTGAGATTCTCCCACCTGCACCTAATTTATGAAGAAAGCATTCAGATTGCTCTTCCATTACTTTTACAAATACTGCTCAAAATTTCGCCGCATTCGCTGCGCGCGGCGTTTTCGAGAAACCATTGCAGAAACTATTTCCTTCAAAAACAAAGCGCTCTTAAAGAACTTCGGCACACAAGAATCTGTGAATATGATAGCGTTTTCAGAATTCAAAAAAGTCTTCATTCAAAAACGTTGCATGCATCGGACGCTTTTTTTGCCAAGTTCGCCAGATGCTCCTCGTTTTTACAAAACTTAGCGCGGGTATTGCAGGTCATGACTACAAGGTGGCCACTTCAGGAGAGCGATATTCTTGCTGTTAAGCCAGTCGATAGTTGAACGGCTGCTGCGGACCGAGGCGTTGCCCTGTATGAAAACGTACTTCTGACGGCGACGTTCACTCAGAAAAGGCAGGAGGTGGTCAGCGAGCACCTTCTGGTATTCCTCGGAATCCATTCGACATGGAACAAAAGCTAGTTGGAGAACGTCGTTGCTGCAGAATGCCCCCCAAACCATTATTGACCCACCGTCGAAGTTGCGCTTGTTGAAGATCAGTGGTTCCTTCCTGAGATCTCTCCAGTAACTATGAAACCATCACGGCCATTTAAGTTAAGCTTCGTTTTGTCTTGAAAAATGATCTGAGAAACGTAGACTGAATAAAATTAGCCAAAATTGGAAAAGCGCCTTGGGGTGCCACATAACTTACCGATTCCCGATCCGTTTTCTTATTCTCACGAGCAAACTGGAGTCGGTAGGATTTGTGGAAATCAATCAGCTTTGGAGCCGTGTTCATAGACTGCCGAACAATGACAGGACTGTCACTTACGGCCCTCCATACCGTAGTCTTTCAAAGAAGTGCCAGCTCGCACCTGGCCTGGTTGACTGACTTCGTAGAACTGGACATGGAACGCCGAATATGACGGACATCTTTATCAGACAGCCTCGTGGTCTTCCGGCATTCTTATTTTTTCCGCAGGAAACCGGATTCTTGACGTAGCTATCAATGCAGCTTGGAAAACGGCCAAGCTTAGTGGCGATGAAGCGATTCGAATAGCCAGCCTGGTGCAACGCTTTCACTTGGGCTTGTTCCTCACTTGAAATTTTGTATCCACGAGGCACAATGTCAGAGAGGTACACGAAAGTGTTGCCTTTTAAGTAGAGTGCAGGAGGATTGAAACTGTTGGAGAAAAGAAGCACCGCAGGAGGTGCTTTTATAATTTTGAAACGGTCGGATAGTATGTTGGGGAATATTTCTTGAAAGATATGAAAATGTGCTTTCCACAGAGAAAATTTACTATATTTCCGGCTATCCTGAATCGATTGGAATAGGTCTAGGCTCGGAATTCTTGAACCTGCAAGCGAAATTGCCATGTTTTGGAGTGCCTTTACAATTTTGAAACGGAGTGTATGAGCTCCCAGACTGAATGCTCAGGATCGTAACGCAAGACGAAGCAGACCACAAGCATGCCTGTGAATCACTAGAGAACTAGGCGAAGTTCTGCTGTGCTCGCCCGAGGCGAGAAATCTAAGCGTCTAAATGATTACCTTAGCAGCTGAAAATACTCTTAGTATCCCAACTCTTCAGTTATTTGGACTCTAAAAGCAGTAGTATCACAGCTCCATTTGAAATTGTGATTCTGTGAACTTGCTCAGTGTGAATCAGCAGCGGTACCCAACTATGTCTTTTGTGTGCCTATGTACCTACAAACTTGAAACCTGCTCTTAAAGGCAGTGGTCACGATGAAAAACGTTATCGAAAAAACTACAAAAATCAGCTCAGATCAAAAACAGCTGAAAAACTATGAAGGTAGCGCGGTGAAAAACGGTCTAAGAATAGAGTTTCTAGGGCCCAAAGAAGCTAGTTCGTGCACAAGTGCACAGCGATGACGAAACAGATCGCAGTCTCATGCCGAGCCGTCAAAAATCATCGACATTCAGAGGACGAAATAAATGCAAATTTAACGAACAAAAACAGTTGAATAATGAAAGCATCACTTCAGTCAATGTTTTTGACTAGACGTGTACATAAATTCGAAGGTTCATTGATTGACATTCAATTTCAAGCTAACTGATGTTCTTGATATAAGAGGTCATCGATGCCGATGATGTGGAGAGGGCTCGTCCACCATCAAAAGGCAAGAAAGTTCAGGTTTCAAATTCGGCCCAAAACAGTGGTTTTTTCGCGATTTTTTCTTATAGGTCCTACTACTCGAGACCCAGGAAAGGATTTGGAGAGAAAAAGACGACAAGCATATTTGATCGCGACCACTGCCTTTAAATGTAGCCATCAACATAGGGCTACTTTACTGATCTCGACGAAGTTGATTGTTGCTGTCGTTACAACCAAGCTGGCCAATGAATTTATGAGAATGACACGAGTAATATAATTGTAGATGCGCGCTCTGTTCTTGTTCGTGTTAGTTTGTTTTGTCCATGCTGGCAAAGTGACCGAAGCCGAGAATATAGCTATAAAACATGAATGTAGTAGACGCTTTCTGGGTGAGTACAGCCTAAATATCTTAAGATTGAGAAACGAAATTGAATCCAAACTTATTGGAATACGAAATTTTTGAGAAGGTATGCTTTGACTTTAGCCAAGATGTTTGCTAAGATTATCTAGAAAATGATTTATTTTTCCACCAGTCTGATTTAAAGGCAGCATACACGCTCGCAAGCATAGTCGAGATAACAGCATAGATAGGTCCGCACGGCCCGTACTATGTCGTCAACGACGTTTGAAGCGCTGAAAACTGTCCAGGATGACAATATTTGACAATGTTTGAGCAATCTTGCCTTCCACGCCCGTATTTTCACACCCCTTCGAGTAACAGAATGAGAATCGATACTTGAGAAAGCATGTGATAACTTAGAATGATAGCACTATAAAAAGGGAGTGCAGTGGAGAAAAAACTCGACTTACCTCAATATAACATGGTTGTGCACTGATAAAATCCACCATTTCAAGAGGTTAGCCAAAGTAGAGCGGCATTCTCGAAAGTGGACGAGAGTCAATAGGTATGCAGACATGTTATACTCAAGTAAACCGAGCTATTTCTCTAGTGCACTCCCATTTGATAGTGCTATCACTCTCAATTATCACACGTTTTCACAAGTATCGATTCTCATTCTGTTACTCGAAGGGGTGTGAAAATACGGGCGTGGAAGGCAAGATTGCTCAAACATTGTCAAATATTGTCATCCTGGACAGTTTTCAGCGCTTCAAACGTCGTTGACGACATAGTACGGGCCGTGCGGACCTATCTAAACTGTTATCTCGACTATGCTTGCGAGCGTGTATGCTGCCTTTAAATGTGAGCTTGGTATTTCTAGAAGACTCAGTATAATGACTTGCTAGTAATTTAGCCTCAACTCAAGCACCACGCTCAAGAAGAGCTTTGGGAGGAACGGTGACAAGCTCAGGCGAATACCCTTGGATGGTTTCTTTGGACATCAACAAGAGTAAGGCGTTTTTTTTTTTTAAACCGTTAGTATTCGACTGGTACGATTTCAAAACGTCTGGCTTCGAATACATATCCGAAAAGGCTATGATTCGAATAATTCGATTCAAAACTATAACGGAGAAGCAGCGAAAACGGGTGTCGTTCGGCATCTGAAAGCTATTCCTTCATCAAGGGGGCGAAACCATACTAGGGCGAGCCACTCAGAAGGGAAGTATCTAAAGCTTTGAACGCACCTGCGAGAGTAATCTGTATTGTTAGTATCTCTCGAGAATGTATAGTGAAACTGCGTACTACCCCGTATGAACGGTACTGTTAGTATCTCTTGGGCATCCATGGTTATACTGCTGGTTTTACTACACCTGCTGGTTTAAAGGAGCTTATGCTAGAAACGGTCGTTTTGCCTACCTATTGTTTCTTCCAAAATGCGCAGTAAACTTCCAAGAATATAGAGACGGTTATAGTCGCGGTTATAGTCCATAATCGCGTTCAGCTTCCAAAAGATTAGCGCTGTGGCTGCCTGCTTCGTCGATTTTACGAGGCAGAAAATTATCAATACCTCCCTGACAGACAGTACGGGCACTTCCCCGTCTGCAGTTGAGGTCGGGTAAGTTGCGAAAACGCCGGAATGTCTCGCTGCCGCCGGGTAGGAAAGATGCACGGCGGCTTACTCTCTGTCTCCGCGGGGAGCTACTCATGAGCTGCTCTCACAGGTGGCGAATAGGGGCCGCTACTATTGAAGATTCGACAGGGGAGGCATAATGTAGGCTGACATACGCCGAGCAGGAAAAGGCCACGCTCCCTTCCTGCGCCTGCGCTTTCACGAATGTGGCCACTGGAAAATACTTTTAATGCCTTTAGATCCACCTGATTGGTGGAAGTGAACGCCCAAGAAGGCCGCATTCATGAAATGGCAGGCGCAGGAAGGGGGCATAACCTTCTCTTGTACGGCGTATAACAACCAATAGTGTGCCTCCATTGTCGGAATTTCAATAATGGCGGCCCCCTCTCCGCCACCTCTAAGAGCAGAGGCAGGCATGAGTAGCCCTCCGTAGAGAAAGAGAGGAGACCACCGAGTAGAACGCTGCTATCTCTCAGCTACAGTAGCAATGCTTTCTGGTGGACCTCGACTGCGCGGGTCGACAGGAAGTGAGTGTGCTACCTGTTAGGAAGGCATTCATCATTTTGATCGGGCAGTCACAACACTCTCCGTCTACATGAAAGGTGGCTAGGAACCCTTCCGCCTACCCGCCAAGGGGCCGTGAACCTTCTGCCGATCTGCCAGGCAAGCCACGTGGATTTTGCATCTAACCGAAATGCCCCTGAAATTTTATGAATGCGGCCACCAGAGTTTTGTTTGGACGGGGAGGTGCTGAACACAAATATGTTGTTAATTTGTCGAGTTTCCAAAGTTTTAGGCTTGATTCTTCCGAAGCTTTTCAATCAGGGCAAGACGCGAAATCCCGATGTGACTCAATTTTTTCCTGGGTGTCTTTTGGAGTGCCTATAACGGACTCGGGGGGGAGGTCAGTGTATCGATTTTTGACAGCTTGTGGTGGTAGGTTACGGTGGGTATACAGTGAATTGGTAACACTCGAAAATAGATAAGTATTCCTCTGGGGGGCTCAAGGTGGTGAATATCAATCTGATGTTCATTTACCGATTTTCAGAGCACCAGTTCAGATTTAGCTTTCTAACTGACACGGTCTCAGATGTTCGCCGTTGTATACAGGACAAGAATGAGATGTCACCTCACGCGATGCTCCTGGTAGACATACAAAAGGGGCAGGTATAGCCCCTCAAGAACTGCCCGTCGCACCCCTCCATGGTGCCGTTGACAGCCTATCCGCGGAAGCGCTTTTGCTGTGGAGATCTCATAGGTGGAAGTTTCCATCCTCGATTCACATCCTATCAACATCCCACCCACCTAACATCACCGTCCCAGTGAAGCATTAGCCACCCTATGACGTCATCAATCAAAAGCGGGTTTATCTCCTTCAAAAACTTGATAATCAGGCTCGTTTTTGCTTATCTCGGTTCCGCAACAGAGAAAAAGGAGCCTCTTAACCGCATTTCCTGTACTAAAACTATATAATTTCAATAATGACGTCCTTCTGCGGAAAACATTTTACTGCTTACTCATAGTCGTTTTATACAACTTACTAAGTAGGCCACTTCGGCGTAGTCCGAAATCAGCAAAATTGAGAATCTTGCGAACAGGCACTTGCTATTATGCAGTTCATTGCGTTTCAAAACTAATTTCCAATCTTTCCGAATTTCTCAAACTCGCAATCCGTACTGAGAGGAACTAAGTTCAGTAGTCGAGTACCCTCCGTACACATACCCTGTCATAATCACAACTTTCCTTCTACTTTGTATCAGAAAAATTTTTTGCGCTTTTCTGATTTTCAAAACTATGATGGCACTACAGAAATACCTGATGTTTTTGACGATATCGCCAAAGTCGCTCCCCCATTCTTCACTGCAGCATGTACTGTTCCTACTTACTGCAATTTACTGTGAATAAGTCCTCTTCACCAAGAATCAAGATTAGGTGGTTGTGTTACAACGTCCTTCCGACGTCGCGCAGTGAGAGAACGCGGCATACACCTGGCCTCTGGTAGAGCAACTGATGATGTCTACCAAACATTCTTTCCGCCACCGACGTTAACCGACGCGTTGAAACGGACAGCCAACGTCGCAGTGCGGGCCGCACCGACGCCGCAGCCATCTCTTACAACGTGTCTGACGGCGTCGTCTGTCACGCTGTGAAAGGGCTTCTAGTGAGGGGACCAAGTAGACCATCCCAGACGAAAATGGAAAAGAAGACAACTAGACAATGGGTGCCAACGAATTCGAAACCGCTCTCGACGGTGTAGCTGGGCGTACACATTTCAGGTAACTGTGACAACCGCTACTAACTTCAGAAGCGTGAGCAAAACTCTTTTTCTATTTTGATGGTGAGTGATAGGCTTACATACATATACATTTTCAACGGTTCCCGCGTACTCAGAACCATTCTCGGAACCACAAGCTGCTTTCGTGTTGAACACCGCAACGATTGTTTTCGCTGTTTAGAAATGTTGATTGAGAAAATTACTCTCAGAAAATATTGTTCGCTTTTTGTCGACTCTCCTCATTCCACTTTCCCATTGTTCCCTTTTTGTTGGAACGTTTCTGACGCACGCAAACCAAACCACTTTCGCTTGCAAACCCATTTTTATAGAATGAGACTTTGCGTTCCCCATTGTAGGTGCAGCTGGCAGGATTGCTGGTCGATGGGCTGTTTAACAGCCCGTCGGTCCCTGCTCTACAGCACACCGGGACGGCCCCGCGTAGAGCTGAGTGTATGGCCGTAGTTATACACCAGCGGGACGCTGCGGAATCAGCGGGACAACTACCACTTGGTGCGTTCTAACTGTGCTAAGGCATGCCAAAAGTAAGAGTTGTCACAGGAAAACGCACTGGAAGCCCACACCAAGCAGTTATACACGCCGCGGCATTGCATACTGTATCCTTGCGGGACCTACCCCGTTGAAAATTTGCCAATTCCCATCAGCTGATTATTTTTCCGATCTAAACTCTCTAAAGTACCACCAAAACGACATAACGAGCACTGCTATGACAGGAGCAATAGATTTTAGCGACTTTCTGCAATAAACAAGTGATAGAAGTTTGAAATATCGAGAAAATATCATTGTAACGTCCGGGAATTCTCGGTCCGCATTATTGCGTCAAGGACGCCAAAGACGCAACATTGCAGACGAGTCCCTGATGCACGCGGCCAGCGGCGGCAACGTCATCGCGGGACGTTTTCATTCCGCTGGTGAATAACTACGGCCTTTTCCAGCGGTAACTCATTCTGGGCGGAACGACGTCCTGTAGACAACGGCGAAAGTCTGAGGTAGCCACCGTGAAAGACAGTAAACATAGTATTCCGGCAAACGGATCCCAGATTCGCTTTCAGCACCCAGATTGATTCATTCATATAAGTTTTGAACAGATTCCAAAAAAACGGAGTGGGAATTTGAACGCTGCTGACATTTCTCTTGTTGGGACCTCTCCGAGCTTAACACGAACTCCAGGCGATAATTTGTGCCGACACTCTCTGTGTAGGAATCTTACGAAGACTCCAAATTCATGTTCGGAAATTTCGTTCGAAATACGGACAGAATATTATCGATTTCGGAGCATTCGTCAAGAGCTTTGCAATTAAAAGTTTATCAGCAGCGAGCAATTATACTACTCCTTTCCTGGCAACAGTGGAAGTGCTTCGATAAAAATGTGGCAGTTGAGAAATTCATGCAGCTTAACCACTTGAAAAAGGTGAGGTTCGGAATGGAAAGCGCTTCTGAAATTCTCCAAGTTTTTCACGATGGTCTGATCCATAAATCTTGCTCCTGGCTGGCGATGGAATATAATGTCTTGCAAACAAAAATTTTAAACATGTGGGATGTGGCGAACCAGGACGGTAGGCACCATTCCTTGGATTTTAAGTTAGAATATTCCGTTTTGATCAACGATCAACCCAAGAATTCACGATTTTCGTGAGTGATTTCATCAAAGCAAACTCATTCTTATTTACTGCTACTACCCCTGATTTTTGATATTCCCTACTGCTTTCCTGTGAATCTTACTCTTGATCGAAATGACATAAATAATGTTCCAAGTATTGATCACTTGGCTTTAAAAATCAGAGCATAGAATTTTCATAGTTAATACCTGATATAGCGCGCGCACAACGTCGATTATTATAGGCAATTCTTTCAGCTTTCAACAGGAATAATGCTTCCTGTAGTGGTGTTCTGATTTCGCAGAGGCACGTGTTGACAGCGCGTCATTGTGTGATAGAAGCGATACCCCATCTCGATTACGTTTGCAAAAAATGGATGCCGCTGTAAGTGATTTTGACTTCGCCAAAAAAAAAGGATGTGGAACGAGATCCAGGCATAGTGAACACATTTAATTGCTGTTATCTTTTTGCGCATCGCCGGAAGAGCCATTCAATGATATTGTCTTCCCGATTGTGTCAGTTTTGGTTTTCAATTATTCTTACTTTTACCAGCGTACCTTCAATGTTCCCTGCTCTTGCGTTTTTCGCTTCCCATGGAAGAGAAGTTACGGCATACCTTGGATCTCTCCGTGGTGAATCTACATTATACAGGGCGCTAAATCATGTGAGTGAATACAATTTGTGAAAAGGGTGTCTTTTAGAAAACGCAGTTTAGTGCATGGCAGAAACATTTTCAACAGAAAGTGAATGATTGGAATGTAGTGGTGTCAACAATAATTGAACAATATTCCTCGAAAGTCAATATCCTTCCTGGATAGCTAGTTATGGTATGCATATCAAAATTAGTCTGGTGAGTGGACCAGGCTCGATGATTGCAGCTAGCCATGCGGAGCAGGCGGCATCGTTGATCAACTCAGAAAAATTAGAACATGTTACATCTAATGTAAAGTGTAAGATACTTGAGACATTCAAGTATATTTAATTTATATAGCAAGTAACATACGCTTATATTACATGTCACATACACTTATGATTTCCGCTTTCATTTTAGCCTGACGCATGTACCAGTTTGCTGGCCCTCACTGGAAAATGTGGTTTTGATTCGCGCGGGGTGATCTACCATCGCAGCCCCGTCCATTCATCAGACTGAAATGATTGCGCGAACTTTATATGACACGTAACATCCATTTATATTACATGCGACTTAATTAGAGCTGCAAGTTGAAGCTCAATGGTTTAAGAGTTTGCAAACTCTAGGTTGCTGCCTCAGATACGAATCAGCAAGCTCTAAGCTCTCTTGGACATACCAAGAGCTCACAGCTGTCTGCTTCGTCGCTGAAGCAGAAAGCGTGAAACCCACAGTTCCATACTAAAGCATTGAGTCTAGGCTTGCTTTAGCATTGTTGCAGGTCGCTCCCTCTAATCCTCCCCATGATTAGCACGAACAATGAGGCTCCGTCCATACTTGACGAGAACTCTCGCTTTCCAGCGCTCCTCAGCTCCTTTCAACGCTGATAGGTACCCGTACAGGCGGGAACACACCGGCAAGTGCATCATGCCTCGTGTTGATTCGATTGTAAACTTTTGACCTGGCGATCACTCACTCGAATCGACCCGTTTCCTGCTCATTAATCACGGTTTGGGATGGTCTGTGCTGGCGTATCAGAAAATAGGGCATTGGTTTAGAGGTTAGTTTGACTTTTATTGCTCGAGGAATGGAGCAAATGGCTTAAAGGTGGTTGCATCTCCCCAGAATCAAGCGTGAGCGAGCGAAAGGAGGCGAAAGCGCGCGGTAGCGGGCGTGAGCGCGCTTGAGATGTTAGCAGAACGTGTACCCTCGATGAACATCGATTTTGCTTAATCGCACGCTCTCGCAACGTATGGACGCTACCTGAGGAGCGAGAGATCAACGAGAGCGAGTGACCAACCGGCTGAATGTTGATCCAATGGACCTGTGCTCATCGCTAAGGTACCCTCTATAAAACGTCGAAATTCACATCACTCGACGCGCGAGCGGCGCGCGCCACCTCGGCCTCCGTCTGACCTACGCTCTCTCACTGTCTCTACCCTCCACTCCCCACCAGCACGCGTAGGAAGCATGTGAATTTCGCCGTTTTATACCCTGTACTCGACGGCCCGTATGCTATGCAGGTTTGGAGACCGTGTTCAGCTTGGGCCCTCAATTGCTGAGAATAGTTGAATTATGTTATACTACATGTAACTTACTTGAAAAGAGATAAATCACATGTAACTTACATCGACGGAGATGTATTACAAACATATTGCAATCGTTTTTAATATTACATGTATTATGTTTTCACCATCAGAATCATATGACGTGCGACTTTTGGCCTGCGAGCGAGCGGTCGATATATCACATGTAACAGAGGTCACGTGATAATTTTAGTCTGATGAATGAACTGGGCTGCAGCGGTAGATCACCCCGCGCGAATCGATACCCCATTCTGCTGTGAGACCGCCAATACCACACGGCCAGCCGCCTTGTCCTTGCTTCAGACTAAATCGAAAACGGAAACCATACACCGGTCGAAATATTTCGCAAGTAATTTACACTGGTCAATTTATATTACACGTATATTTGTTCAGGCCTTTAATATTACATGTAATATGTTTTCGTCTTCCTGAGAAATGGGTTTCGATCGCGATCTGCCGTCTCAGCTCCGTCCATTCGTCAGACTAAATCGAATGTGCGAACTCCACGAACCGTTATAACATCCTTCATGGGAGAACTTAGTGGGTTCTTAAAACAGCTTTCTTTTGGTTGCGTGAGTACAGATGGAAATATGGTTTTCGTTTTCATTTAAGTCTGACGCATGGACCAGTCGGCTGGCCGTGCGGGGTTGGCGGCCTCACTGGAGAATGCGGTTTCGATTTGCGCGGGGTGATCTACCGTCTCAGCCCCGTCCATTCATCAGACTAAAATGATTGCGCGAACTCTATGTGTGCTTCATACTTAACACCATTGGAGAAAAACCATGACGCTGTTTTCACCTTCACGAACAGTTTTTATGACTATTCAGAAACATCTCTGCCAGCGCGTAGCTAGATGCCTCACACGGTAACCGGAGATGCCCAGGGTTTCGGGAGCATCTAGTCTATTTTTGACACGAGAATTCACGTAAATTAGGGAAAGGTTAGCATCAGTTGATGAAATTTAGCTACAGCGCCCGCATATTCTACGCAAATTCTTGTTACAATACTCGGTCGTTCAACTCACGCAGTCTTGATCCGTAATTGAAAGACGATCCCAGCTGCGATCGACCGCATTGCCTTTCCTTCCCCACGGACTGCAGCGTCTCAGAGGTCAATATTGTCCTATGCAAAGTCTTCAAGAGAGCGGCACGGGGTCATCCTCCACGACCAGCCACAGAGTGTCAAGTAATCACTCCGTGAGATGGCTGGGCCAACACTGTTCGAACGGCATATCTGCGTTCCGCGTATCCAGTGCGAGTTTGAGATTGCATGTCAACACAGGCTGTCTCTAAATCCGTACATTATCGCTACAAAATTATATACAGGATAAACGGGTTTAGCGACAGCGAGATGAATGCATTGAATTTAGTCTTCGTTTTTAAGTAGAATTTACAATCACAATCAAGGATTTCGGCACTCAACTTCACCCAGTCAGCCCCGGGTTATGACCAGATCCAGGTGGAACAGCTGATCAAACATCTCCGGCCTATTTTTTGAGCCCGGTCGAAATTCTGACGACGCCGGTGTCTAAGACAAGTCTATTACCTGAGTGAGGTGATCGAACAAGCACGCTCATGCCGATCATTTTTTCCGCAGGGCTACCGTAACCTCCTTCAAAAAATTTCCAAGTGTCAGCTTGGTTATGAGCACATCGTAATAGCCAACAAACACGTTTGCACAATTTCGACCTCCTCAGCCACTTCCCAGTGGCTTCTCGAGAAGAGCGGTGTGTGAATGAATGCATACCGCTCCTCTGCTCTTTTATACCCCGCATGTTACGAGCGTGTGTTATCGTTCGTTGTCATGTTTTGTTCAAGAATGATTGCGGTAGCCCTGCGGAAAAATGATCGGCATGGGCGTGCTTTTGGTGATCGAAACCTGACATAGATAGGTATCGAATCGCTCAACCAGCACAACGTTGACCTACAGACAGGTTAAACAGCTGGTAGAGTGATCTGATCAAGATCTGGGGCCGTATGCAGTAATTGGCTACCTGTCAAACACGTATGTCACGCCCCAGTAGTCTTCCCGCTGTGACCTAAGTTTTTAGCTGGGGCGGTTAGGGCACAGCGAGAAAGACTACTGGGGCATGACATACGTGTCTTGACTTGTAACCAAGTACGATAGACGTGTCCTGTCTTTTGAGCATCGGCGATCTTCAAAGGCGCCGGCACCACTGCCCTTGCCTTAACCGTCGCGTTCTTGCATACTTAAGACGAGCATCGTGAATGTGCAACATTCACGTGTCAGAACCTAGCCATGGACGCTGAAAGCATCGCCAAGAGTCTTGATGCTCAAGCTGAATATCAGCTTGAAATCTTCAACGAGATGATAACTCGCATGGAAGGCATGGTCTTGAACGTGCAATCGACTTCTTTGACCGCTTCAGTCACTACCAAAGTGTCTGTAACAAACTCATTGTCGACGCACCTGCCTGAGTTCGTGTACGATCCATACAACGGCTGCGTCTTCGACGTATGGTACAACCGGCACGAAGGCGTCATCTTCGAAGATGGCATTAATCTGAACGACAGTTGGAGAGCCAGATTAGTCGTCTGCAAGCTGATTGCTGTGAAATATGCACTTTTCACAAGGCGCATTCTGCCTCCAAAAACGTCGATGTATCCTTTGCGAATACTGCGAAAACACTGGAGAAGCCTTTTGGATATAACAAGTCGATCTTTGCGTGGCGTGACGCCTATCTCAAGACCCAACGTGAAGGTGAGAAGCCGCGTGACTACACAGGAACACAGTTTGCAAGGAAAAAAGCTTTTTGGGGCGTTCTTTGCGCTTACAAAGCGCCATAACCCACTTCAAATTCGACGAAATGAGTTTTCTAGATGTTTGTCCTACTTAGCGAAGCGAGTGCTACGGTTTGCGTGGAAAGTCATTCAAACTTCGGTAGTCTGTTGAAAAATGTGCTTCTTTTTCTAGAATTGACATCGACCCCAGATCAAAACATACCAGATTTCTATTATCATGACCGTCTAATCAGTTCATAATAAAGGAATTAAAATTTTTGTGATGTTTATGAAAATCATTTATTATCTTGGTATTTTAATACGAAATGCATACGAAATGATTTCACAATTACATTTCGAAAATTTGTTGTCGATTGCTAATTTCCGTTTCCTGCCGTTTTTGGAACAATTTTGTCGATTGTCTTTGGCCGGCTTTTGAAAATCGTTTGCCGCACGTCCCTGATCAGTTACCAACTTCATTGTGAGTGAGAGCTTGAACGGAATTCCATTGATTAGCTCAAAAGCGTGCTCTTCGTCTGAAACTCTATGTGTAGTTGTAGAGTGGTGGCTATGTTGAAGGACAGCGATTCAAAGTAAGAGGGTCCATGGGAGGATCGTGTTTTTGTAAAACAGTCAGCGTGAGTGATTGACTGTATAATCATTAAACGGCTCAGAAACATCCACTGCACGAAGAATTGTTAGTGTAGTTGTTGTAGATGGCCGAGTTGCTGAAGACGAGTTTCATTGATCATTTGTTTGGAAACTTACAGCACAAAATTCGGAGTACAGTGCAATACTTTTTGGGCGGGAAACCCTCAGAATTCATCCAAAAGAAATGAAAATCTTAGTTATCCTTCATTTCCGAGCTACTCGCAGTCGTAAAATCGGCGTCATAGATGCGAAGCGGTTGTTTTTCGATAAAAGCAACTATGAAAATAAAGAAATCATTTCCAAAACCGCACCACTCCTATGATAGTGATGCCCAGCCCTGCGAGTAGCAGGGAATTGAAGGATAAGTGAGCTCGATAGAGATAAGAGAGTCAGTGATATCAGGTACATGTGTGATACCTTTTAAGCCAGTCAGTGCTCTGAAACCCTTTGTGTCCTACCCTACAATTGTTCTCTACATGATCGTCATCGCTGATTTGCAGGATCGAGTTCACCAGCTCGCTCGAAATAAGGGTGTAATCAATGACTAAAAGCTGTTCGTCCGGCCTGCCATAATATCCCCGTTCTTGCGAGCTAGGCAATCAAACTATGATACTTCTCAGCAACTCTTTCCATTGGCCACTGCCTTTTAACGAACTAGCTCAAAGTTTTTAAAGCACAGCCTGTCTTTCTTTTCTTCGAGGGGTCGCAGTAAGGCCTACCATGTGTAATTCTTGTATCACTGTTGTGTTCTGCAATAACTGGCCGCTTCGCTGCATGCTTCGGTCGCACTCATAGCAGCGAGAAAGGCTTCAGGCCTATTTCCCCTTCGAGTGGGAGCGTCGGTACCGTAATGTGGCTTGAACACAATGGCATCCGAAATGCGGTGTTTTTTTTTTCAATGTTCTACTCGAAGGACGCGAAGGTTACATCCAAGAAACGCTATAGGTGGGTCATTGGTATCCATTAGAGAGCGGGTTGCGTACTATGGGCTTTGCGTCCAGAACGCGGCGTTTCTTATCTATTACTATTTTTTCCCAGACTTCGTCGAAAAGTGAGAAGGAAAACGGCAAATGACAATTGACAAAAATCGTTCGGAAACGGCCGGCAACCGGCAAAAGGGATTTCCGGCACATCTCTGTAACTGATGCTCTTTAAGCCCGCTGTTCAAAGCATTGATCCATGCAAAATGGTTGATGATATAGCTATAATCGAGTTGGCCGAGGATGTTCCAAAAAATGAAGCTTCGCCGATCTGTTTACCATTATCTGGGGAGTCACTGAAGGCCGACCTAACCTCTGCCGGCTACGGTAGTTCTTGAACACATTTTTTAATTTATTGCAAAATAGCGAAGAGTCTATAAGCGTTCAGTGCATATCTTCTGTGATTTCATAATCATAGTTCATAAAGTTAGTTCATATCGCTCGTGACGCGAGCGGCGTGCGCGACTCTGCTCCCTCCGTCTGTCATGTGCTCTATCACTGTCTTTAACCTCCGCTCCGCTTCAGCGCGTAGAAAACATGAGAATTTCGCGGTTTGATAGCCTTTATGTCCGTTTTGCGGTACAGTTAGAGCGATAGAACCTCCGCACCGACAGCAGCCACAGCAATAGTAGACGTACCCTAGCTAACTGCCACGGGCTCAAGTAGTGGTTATCGGATAGGGATAGTGATATTACGGTAACCGACAAGGAAGAAGGTAGTGAGGTGCTGTACTCAGGCAATGAGCTGTAGTGATTAGCCTAGATCGTCTCTGCTGTTTTTCTCCGTTGCTGAACGCTCAATCCCAAAGCCTCCGAAATTGCCCTCTACACTAAGCTTTCCACTGAAGTGTGGAGAAACGTAGCAATGAAAGAAGGCAGAGTTTCAAAGACATGCTCATAAGTTTGATGCTTGCAGAATCAGCTCAGAGGGTATGTCGCCGGTTTTCCAAGAGCCGTGCGATGTTCGTCCATTCTCACATCCTGAGCACTCCACGAGGTACACTCAACATTTAGGTTAGCAGATTTAGTTGCGGATGCCATATTCATAGGCTTCTTGGCCACATCTTTTTCTTGAAGTCGCGATTATGTAAGTAACTGCTTGAGGCTCGGCGGTAGTCGGAATATAAGTCTGAGAGTGAGGCACGAATTTCCAAACACCACTATTCACTTTTGTAGCCAAAGTCTCTTACACAAACGATATAATCATCGGAGGTCTGATGTGGAGTATGGTTTCCACGTGCACGAATTTCTGACTGCGTAACCATTCTCGTTCAGAATGAATTTCCACTATTAGATCCACGCTCTCGCACTGTCGACTGCCAACCTTATCCTTCGTCCTTAACAAGTCGCGCACCACATTAGTTTGATGAAGAATGGGTGGCAGCTTCTGGAATCGAGCAGAAGTAGAGCTTCTGAGGTACTTCTACAAGCTGATCTCTTGTATCAGAGCAGCCCTTTTGTTTCTCTATCGAATCTGACATTAGTAGTCATAAACAGAAGAAACTCGTATGTGCCTGGCTGTTCAGCAGCGAGCTCCATGTGTACATCCTATAGATTCAGGGCTGGAAGCATGTTATCCAAATCCGTCTGGGTGTTTCCCATTATCAAGACATCATCTATGTAACGTTCATAGAAAACTGTATCTGAAGTCAAGGTGCTCCGTTCGATGTGACCAAGTAGGCCTATCGCCAACGGAGGAGCTATTTTGACCCCATCGCCCATTCACGATGCTGTTTAAAGAGACACATCTACTAATTGGCAAACATCGCACAGAAGCGTTGAATCCAGAAGATCTCAGCTATCGGTTCCATCTAGTCCAACTTCACAAACTTCTCCATCGTGTTGTCTCCATAGGGTAATCAGCACTTCGTCAACGTCATGCATGTTTATATTGGTAAACAGAGACACTACATCGAAGCTTCCATAGCAGACGCTCTGAGGAACTTAATATTGACTTGTAAATGCCTCGAAATCGTAGATGTTAAAAGTGCGAATGGCAACAAATCGATCATGGGTCTTGTTTTGATTTTTTTTAGTTGAGTTAACCGATCAGGAGCGATGTTTTTCAGTTTATGCGTCTTCACTGAAGAGCACTATTTCGATACACTAGTATCGTACTGAACCTTCTAGTCATTTCTGTACAAAACCTCCTTCGTGTTTTTCGCTTTTTTTTATATTCGTTTCTGCAGTTTGGAGTTCAGGTAGAGGGCGGCTGCTGACCTTCCAAAAAGCTTCTGCTTCATAAACGAATCTATTTTCGATTCCTTTCTGCTACCAGCGTTCACCTTTATCCTGTATCACAACGGAATCATAAGAGTAAGAAACCGCCGTTTCCACCGAAATTCATTCCAGCTAGTGAGATTCTAATGACATTTTCGAATCTACATTTGTAACCGTTGGAGACATCTTTGTGAATACTGAGGTAACCCTCTTCTCAAAAAGAAAAAGCATCGGCGATGGATCTGGGAAAGTTCCAGCAGACAAACCCACTCGGAGCTTGGACAAATTCTAACCAAACGCATATGTAGTTTAATCGATACAGTAGTTGTGCTACCTTTCAAAACAGACTACTTTGAGCCGAAGCACTTCTCAACAGGCGCATCTCCAAAAAGGTTGCACACTGTCACGCTTTCACTGCTACTGAATACTACAAGGGACTGCCCAAGGGTCTTGCTCATTGTGGGAAAGCGGCAAGGGAGCAGTGTCCTCCCAAAGAGGAAAGATGGGCTCAACTATTTTCAAAACTTTAAAGGGAAGTCAGAAGAGACCCGTCATCATTTAGAGAAGCCGACAAGTAACAAAGCATTTGCATTTGGTCGTCAGGGAATCTCTGAGGGAGTAAAGGTAGAATAAACGTTTGAAAACACAGTGTCTAAAACGCTGCCGCAGGGACATAGCGGATAAACGTACCATGACCAAGTGCTCAAAAGATGGGAACGGAAGAGGACTAACAGCAAGAGCAAACATGGAACGCATCGTGAGAAATTTCTACACCAATATGTATCGCTTGACGACGCCTGTTACGAGATGGCCTTTTTCCTGCGGGCGATTCGTTGCCACCGATACTGACTTCAAAAGTCATGAAAGCTATAAAGTTGCTCTTGAAGGAAACTGCTACTTGTGCTGCTGGCATTTCTGCCGATATCCTAAGATATTCTAAGAGTAGGAGGTTTGTATGATATGCACAATTTACTGAAGCTCATACCTCGCGACTGGTGTTGTACCATGTCAGCGGAAAAGCCGCTGTGCACTTCTGGTCTTTGAACAGGGAAACAAGATAATAATCGGAAATAATGCTCATCGCCCTATCATCCTGTTGCCAGTTCCTTATAAAATCTTTACCAAGATCATCCTGAATTCTTTGGAGAACATTATGAGTTCCTACCACCCAGTGGAGCAAGCTGGGTTTAGAGAAACTTTCTGCGGTATACGACACACTCACACCGTTTTCCAGCTGCTCGAGCGATGTCAAGATTACGAGTTGCCGTTGTGTCTAACGTTCGTTAGCTACGAGGAGGCGTTCGTCTTAGTAGAAACTAACGCTGGTACACGCAGGAATGGACTCCTCTTACGTTAACATACTGAAGCAGTGCAAGAATGGAACTGCAACAACGATTCAGTTGTTCAAACGTAAACTGCTCATCCCTATGAAACGGGTGTTCGACAGGGCGACGCGATTCCGGGGAAGCTCATATACATATAGGCACTCCAGAGACATATTGACTGGAACATCAGGGCCAGTAGCAATCCCCCCGGAAGGTGGCAGCTTCCGCCTATCACTGCGTGGTGACTGGGTCAATCACGTCTCGGCTATCAATATGAACGGGCTGGCATAGAAATGCACAGGCGGCGCAAAAGTTAATGACCATCGCAGTCAGCCACTTGGGAGCAGTGAGCGTTCTTTTGTGAGGTGGCTGACTGCAAGAAACGGGTGGTGACTTGGCTCACCGCCGCAAAGAAAAGAGAAATAGCTCGTGGAGCGAAGGGGAGCTGGGTCGATAGGGATCGAACAGGTCCAGTGGTGCTGGCTTTTTGAAGCAAGTGCGCTCCAAGAAAGGGCAGTGGAGCGCTTGCGCCCCGATCAGTCCGCTGTCCACTTATCACCCCAGCATGGCACGGCGGCCTACCTCGTTGTATAAATGAGCAAGGAAAATTGCACCCGCCGCCTGGCGTCCATCCAGCTCCGCTGCCAGCTGATAGGAATGACAGGCAAAACGTTTGAAGGTTCTATTGATGTTTCAATGATTCTTGGCGAAGACTGGTGGGAGATTGACGTCAAATTGTACGTAGCTGTCATGAATACGTCTCTTTTATAGATTTCACGTGCTTTAGTCCTATGCTAAGCTCATTTTCCAATTCCTAGAAGTTGCTGTGGCCATATTCAACCATTTTCAGATTTTTTCCAATAATCGTTCACCACAAATAAAATCAGATTTGCTTAGAGAGCCATCTAAGAAAGATGGCTGAAAAACGGTTTCGTTCTTCAGAAAAGGCATGAAACTTACGTGATCCGCTTGTAGTACTTACTAAATGCTGTATAATAGTTCACTTGAGTGCAGCTTTTATCTAACCTTCGTTTTTCTCTTTCACTTCAAGTTCACTTCTTTCTATGTTGACTGGGAAGCGTGAAACAGACTAAGGAAAAAATAGTACGCAATTTACAAGGATCCTTTGAACTTTCTGATACATTGTGAAAAAAACACGAGGTTGGCTCCTCGACAATCATACTACAAAGTATTTTGTATCGTGGTTCAGTGGTAAGTGGTCATCCAACAAGAAATTTGTCAAAATCGTTTTTTTTTAAATCTGACATTCCTCGCTTTGATGATTTTCGCGAAAAACTCCGAAATCCCATCATCCAAGGTTGAAAACTTATCAAATCTGAAAGATAGGCACATTTGCACGCTCCCGAAACCCTTATTTACTACTGCTGCTGGTTCGATCAAAGTTACAATGACTACGAAGAACTGTGAAAGGAGTGTATGTAGCAAAACAGAAAGAGTCCCTCACACATGAACATGTGGCCTAATGGTCTAAGGGCTGAGCAGAGTGCCATAAGGGTGCGGCGCGGCCTGATGGTGTGATGCCGTATTGATAGATCGCGGCGATCTATCAATACGGCAGCCCACCATCAGGCTGCGCCGCGCCCTGATGGCACTCTGCTCGACCCCTAAGGCGCTGTGATGGGTATCCGTTGCGTATGTTGGTGCCTTAGATATTTGCCGGGTCCGACCCCAGCCTGAACGGGGTCCGACCCCAGATTTCTGTCGGGTCGGACCCTTCCTTTCTCACTCCACGTCGGCGTAGTTGCCCGACGTGGGGGTAAAATAACTTTGCCCGACGTGGAGGGGAAAATTCAGGTTTTGCCGCACGTGGAGGGAGAAATTGTGACGTCATCAATCTGCAATTCCACGCTTCGGATCGCACCGCCTTAGCGACCTAATAACTATGTTTAGTAACTAAGTGGTACGCTAGCATTTCTAAAGCTTTCCCCCTTCTCTTTATAAAACCAAATCTACACAGTTTTCCCATCACGTTCTTCCAACCCCATCTCCTCTCTACCGTAAGAAGTAATCAATCAACAACATATTCATAACAAAACACATAAAAACAACCACTCGCAGGAACCCAGATTCCATAAACAGATCTATTTTGCGCCTGCCAGCAAAAAAAAACAATACATAACAAAAACCTGCAATCACACGGCACACAAAACATAACACCCGATGGTCTCACAGGAAACCTCAGCCTATTCACAGATCTTGTTCTTCAAGACAGCACACTGAAGTTTTTTCTCTAGAATTCCAAAAATATATCCGAACTCTTTAGAGCTCTTAGCCTTCAACATTACCAATGAATTTTTTGAGAATACTCGATATTCCGATGGAAAACCTTGTGATGTAATGCTTGGAGACCGAAAAAAGCTCAGATAGGCTATAGTGCAAAAAAACTATTCAAAGTATCCTAAGCTCACAACTGTACAGACATAACAACATTTACACGAGATCACATTCACACTGAGTCGAGAACTATACTTTCCTAAGTGACGCTTTAGAGGCAGATGCCGGCACCGTTATCCTTTGCGGCAAAAATCATTTGGTTGCCGAAAATGAAAATTTAGATGAGTTTTCAATTCCGTCGTCCTCCCCAAAAGATCAGATGGAGATGAGGAAAAGAAGAATATCTGATTTGATTTGATTCATTACATGGTAGAACCGTGTGAAAGACAAACAACAAAACGGAACACCAAAACGGCAAGTTAAAGAGCATAAGGATAGAGGACAATCATAAAGCAAATAGAGTGCAATTATAAAGCAAAAAATATGAGGAGAAATTATAAAGAATATGGGCCAAGAAAAGGTGTTGATAATAATGATGACGTGGATCGGTGAACTGTGGCGTGTAATGACGAGTAGAAACAGATCGATCGCGGTGAAGTATGCAGGGGGCGAATGTGAGTTCAAACGGACGGCTGGGAGTTCGAACGGAAGTTGTCGAGACCTACGCCGACGTAGAGCGTTTCACCCCTCGAGCGTTCGAACGCTGTTCCGATTGCTATTAGGCTGGGGTCGGACCCGTTGAGAGCCTGAGGCGATGCTGGTTCAAGTACGTCGACAAGTGAGAGTTTTGCATTCTACGCTACTCTTCGATAATAACTTTCGTTCTAAGGTGGCAACCAGAGGAGGCATCTAGGCGTCATCGACCTCAGGTTGGCTGCCTTTTCAAAGTCACCACATTTAATTGTTACTGGCCCAGAGGTCTGCTCATCGACGGAAGGAACCTGTCAACGACATGCTTAGATGTATGCAAGAGCGCAGAGGATCTAAATTTAATGTTGAATGAGCTAGACGAGGTGGGGCAGTGCCATATGCTTCAAGATGAAAACCTAAACAATGGTCAAGCAATGGTGTGACGTCGGACAAGTGGTACTCCATGGAAACATCAAGGACAAAATGAACAGTCTTTTTTATCTAGAACGCTCACGCATTGAATCGGACGTCTAAGAAGGGCTACGTCGGCTGCTCTGGAAACGATTTGAGAAGTCACTAGTGATATCCATGATTTCCAGCATCTGTTCAAATCTATGGTTCTTCTGGATTGACGCTACGGCTGCGGAACTTGGGCTAGCAACAAGGGAGTCAGTGCTGTTAGGAGCATTACGCACAAGGCGCTGGAAAAACGTTTACTGACTAGGGAACCTCGCATTGCCAACCCCGGCATTTAAAAGAAGGTGACTGTTTTCTGGTATACTCTGTTCCGCTGTCTGCGAATCTGACATCGGGTTTCGCTCCGGACACCTCTGAACGGAGTTATAAGCGTTTTTGAAGCTTCTTGAAAAGGTAAGGGTAACCATCAGACAATATTTAGGGTGTTCGAAAAATTTTCGAATTCGGCTAAAACTAACTCCCAGAGCAACGATTTGAGCCATATCTATCGTAGCGCTCCGGAAATCGGCAAAAGTCGCGATTTGCCATCAAAATTTTCCCCAATGAGAAACTTTGAACCAATCAAGTCGAAACGTTCGGAAAATCGTCAAATAAATCACAGATTCGTGATGAGCGCCCCAAATAACCCCCTTAGGAAACTTTCAGGCGTTTTCTGGAACGTTTTCTAAGAAGCTTCGAGAGCCCTCTGAACATATAGTATGTATATAAAGAGCATTGGTATTTTGTTTTAAAATTTCTTTGTATAAGTTATTTGGCATGCTCAACACTGATCTGAGATTCGCTTGTCGATGTTCGATAGATTGCTGTAAGGCTCTGTGGAACGCTGTAGTGCGGCCAGTCTCAGATTTGGTTTAAAACTTCTTTTTGGGAGCTTACTGGGGTGCTGAAAATGAATCTAAGGTCTGTTTATTGATTTCCAAAATAATACTGCTGGTTGCGCCAGTAGCTAGATAGCATTATGTCCATCGTTACCCACAGTGAACCACAGAATATAAAGAAACCCAACTCAGATTCGTTCTCAGGATCCCGATATATCACTTCACAAATTTTTGAATCAAACTCGACCCGAATCTCGCGATAGAGAATGCTTGATAGTTGTGCTTACCTTCTCGCCCCCACTGAAAGAAGTCGCCGTAACTCGGTTTAGAGAAGGGTTCTGCGGCTGCCAACATTGATTTGAAAACTTCATGGGATGTAAAGTGTGTCCGAATGAGAATGGCGGCCCACGCGGCCGACGTGCTTAGGAGGCGGCCGTCGCATGTGCCGCCCTCGGACGAGTGTTGGATTTCAACAACGGCAGTCCCCTCTCCCACCGTCGGCAGAGCTGATTGATCGGCGCAATGCTTGCTGCCAGCTGGTGCCGGTTCCGTTCGTAGTCGATGTCGGTGGGGACTTTTCGCATGCCCGTCCTAGAGTGGCGAACGGGACGGCCGCCTGCCGGCCGCATGGGCCGCCATTCTCATTCAGACGCACCTTACATCAACTGGTATCAGTTTCGCTGGGAACAACGTCTCCAGTTCCGCTGGGAACAACGTCTCCGACTCTAGTCAGCGGAGTCTTTTTTTTTGTAAAAAAAATGGGCAACGAGGGTTTCACAAATTTATTGGAAATCTGTGGCAAGGAAAAAGCATTTCTGTCGATCGTATCGTTACCTTCACATCAGTGACGCATTCTCCACCGCCGTGCCACCATTCTGAAGGCACTAAGTCAAAAAAGTGAGTTACAACATCTATGAGTGACTTCATGATACGATTATTGTAAACTTATCGAATGATTCTGCCCTTCAAGGCAATTCCTAGAGCATTGAGGGCAATTACGCTTCGAAATTTGAAATAGATTCGGTTCCGATTATTTTGGCCATATCAACTCAGAACTTTGATACGGGTTCTGAATATGATATTCTTCCAGGACCCGAGGACCCCTTTGGAAAGTTCCATCATTTAAGAGAAATAAACCTGAAAGTAACGAGTCGTGATTCGGTGAACAAATGGATTGATGCGGCATATAAGAAAAATGTTATTTGCAGCGTATGTTTGAGGCCAAGAACTGCACATTTGAAAGTTGCCTTCAGCACAGAAAACTGACGATCAAAGACGAAAATTACGTGGAGCACTACTCTCGAACTCTCCCAAAAACATTTGGCCCGAAAAATTCTTATCGCTCGGATGCGGTCAAGGTTTCAGCTGCGCAGGCCACTTTCGAGTGTGTATTTAGAAATCAAGCTCAGGTAATCAAAAAACTCATTGTTGTAGGGCGACAGTGGCGGTCCTCTTTTCCAGTGGAATGATGGAGATAAAGCAACTGTTGTTGGAATCGCTAAAGCCTCCACCTCCGAATGTGATCCTACGGATACAGGTAATAATATTTCAGTTGGTTGATTAGAGGTTGTGTGCATGGAACCCACATGAATTGATAACTGGTGATTTCAAGAAGACCACTCTGGATTTTAACTCCTTCAAATCAGGGTCCAGGCGCCCGTTCGCAGAGGCCGCAGAATATTTGCGACCTCCCCCTTCGGTGATCGGTCCGCGCACAAAAAACAAGGAGTTTATAAAGACCCCCCCCTCCAAAAAAACTAGGCATTACGGCGGGCTGTTTTTTTTGCAAAACACTCGTCTAGATTCAATGAAAAAAATGATAGGACTGTGTGACAAACAGTCCGATCAACCCGCTGCCCGATCAAAAATCATCCAGGAAATGTGCTGGCATTACGACGGGTTGGGTTTAACAAAACTCCAGCTGGAATACGCAAAAACCAGAGAAAGGTCTTTTTGAACAAAAACAGCTGGCCATTTGCCCTACCAAAAATACTCCGGAAAAATGGGCACTGCGACGGACTGTTTTTTACACAAAAATCTAACTGGAATATGCTGGATTATTCAGAATTTTCAAAAAAACAAAGATGCAGAACAACTCGACACTCGTCCATGGTAGATTTCGGACCAGCCTACGGCGCGAGGTGTGATACAACCCAACATTGGTCCGACCCCCCACCCAAGTCAAGCGATTTCCTCCCCCCCCCCCGGGAAAGTGATGATGGCGGCCACCGGGGGAGGGGGCGGTTAAGGTCCTTACTTCGTAGCAATTTTTTATAGTGAAGGAATTTTTAGATCAAGACTACATTGATGCATCGATTGTATCAATTAATCCTGAAAATGCAATAAATCAATGTTTTCCACGAAAGCAGACAAAAACAACTCTCCTGCGACAATTACACCAAATGTTTGTTCAATGGCTGAACATTGACTAGCGCCCTGAGGATACATAGGTGCGGTTTCGGGCATGAAATCCACATTTTGTGACTGACCGTCTTAATGTGAAAACGCACCCGAAATTTCATGGATGAAGCTCTAAACCGAACAGCGCTACATAGGGAGGGCGAAGCCTGTTTTCATGCCCTGAGGGCAAATAGGTGCGGTTTCAGACATGAAAACCACGTTTAGTAATTGAGTACCTAGATGGTAAATGCGCTTAAAATTTCATGGATGCAGCTTCAATCCAAGCAGCGCTGCATAGGGTGGGCGGAGCCTGTTTTCATGCCCTGAGGGCAAATAGGTGCTGTTTCAGGCATGAAAACCACGTTTAGTAATTGAATATCTAGATGCGAAAACGCGTCCAAAATTTCATGGACGCAGCTTCAAGCCGAACAGCGCTACATAGGGTGGGGTCCATGAAAAAATCGAGAGCTATGAAATAATTACAATTATTCAACGAAATTTGAATTAGGGAGTTTCGCGTTGCTACAACTTGCGGGAAATCTAGTCACGGACCCAAATAGTCGATTTCATTCTTTTAACCGTTTAAAAACAGTCTCTATAGACCCATTTTTAGGTGTGATACTATCGATTGTATCACACCGAAAAATGGGTCTTCAAAGACCGTTTTCAACCGGTTAAAAGAACGAAATTGATCTCTTGGGTCCGTGACTAGGTTTTCCGCACGTTGTAGCAACGCGAAACTCCCTGAATCAAATTCCGTTAAACACTTGTAAATATGTCTTAGCTATCGATTTTTTCACGGAACCCACCCTATGTAGCGCTGTTCGGATTGAAGCTGCATCCATGAAATTTTGAGTGCGTTTTCACATGCGGACATTCGTAGCTCTGGCATGTGATGAGATAGATGACACCTGTAGCAGCACAATCACCTTCCCTGCCTTGAGGGCAAATGACGCATTGTGGTATAACGCAGGCGCGATCGTATAGGCGGTTTCTGACCAGTTGACGTTTCAAATTATTGGGTGGGATGTCTACCAAAGCCACTGTGTTTTCTAACCCCGTTCTTCGCAAGCACTTTCTGACGGCGCTGCTCACTTCATCCGAAATGAAAGGTATCATGAAGGGAATTTTATCGCTGGGTGGTCTGTTGGGTCCCTGCTCGCACCCGGGTCTTGACCTCGTTGGATGAGGTTCATATCCGTTGAGAAGTGCAATTTGACTTGCGAAACTTTTAGACTCCTGCCGCTCTTGTTCGCCCGAACACACATTTACTGCGGTGTGGAACATGTTCCGGACAACTGCCCTTTTAGTTTGGGTGGGGTGGGCCGATTGCCAGTGGACTAAAATGTTTTTGTTTGAGGGCTTGCGATACCATTTTGTTATTTTTCTATCCCCCAAAAGTTGAACCTGAACATTTAAGAAAGGCAACCAGCTATCGCAAGGCTTTTCCCGAGTTAGCTTGATGTGTTCGGACTGGGCGTTCATTAGGTTGAAACAGTGGTTCAGCTCCTGTTGCGTCGAGCAAATTATGAAACAGTCGTCAATGTAACGACTATAAAACAAGGGAAGGGTTTCGAGCACAGGTGTTTCGACCTTTGCCATAAAGGCGATGGCGAGCGTTGGTGCCAGCCGCTGTCCCATAGCCAGCCCCCGCAGTTGGGAAAAATAGCTACCCGCCCACTTGAAAACATTACAACTGAGGCACTCTTTTAGGAGAACCATAAGACTGCGCACAGAGAGCCCATACATATTGACGCTGCTTTGGTGCTGGTTTAGAAGCTCGAAAATTGCCTGCATTGCGGAGTCGTTGCTAACATTGGTGTAAAGCGATGTAACGTCAAAAGATTCCCATACACAACTGCTGCTTAGTTGTGTGGAGCGCAGGCGGTCAAGAAAAACTTGTGTATTGGACAGGTGAGCTGGAATGGAAGGTAAGAGTTGGCTGAGTACTGAACTGAGAAACCACGCGACTCGGTCCGTGGGACCACCCACGCAGCTGATGATGGGTCTAACTTTGACTGCGGCCGGGTCGACTTGACAAAGGTCCTCCGATGCCCCGAATTTATGAGTTTTGATGAGCAAGTACAAAACGGGACACGTTGGGGTTTCAATTTTAAGGCGCGTAATTATTGGTTGGGATAGACCAGCCAATTTAGCCTCCGCAACCCATAACCTATTCAGCCTGCGATATTGGGATCTGAACTCTTTATCCGGGGAGGGGCGATAAATGGACGTATCGGACAGATGAACAGAAAAACGATTTTCATCGTGAACACTGCCTTTAAACGAGGCTGAGACATTGGTGGAGTCGAACAGGGCGTAGAATCCAGTTGAGGGTCAACCGCTCCAGCCCCACCACGAGAAGGCGATGCTGGCACAGAACCCACATCAGGACCAGGTCTTGCCCCACCCAAGTATTCCTCCCTACTCCGGTTCCTCTCTTCCAATGTAAGAGACCAATTTAAGAGACTCTCTAAGGAAGAGTCTCTTCATGGAAAAGATAGACGGGAGCATACTTCAGCGCAAGTTTTTGAAATACGGAAGTAGGAAGAACAATTTTCAACAACCTATGCTTGCCCTGTGCGGGCCTGCCAAAACTGGACAGTTTATACATGAAGAGCCTGAACAGCGGCCCCAAAGAAGAGTGAGCTTGAAGGCAGTGTTCAAGATGAATCTCACTTCCAATATCTCCACGGTTTACAGACACCAAAACGCTTGTTTGCAGAAGTTATTTTGTCACTCCTGGCTCGTCTTCTACCATTCTTTCGACACTGGGAGCCTAGGATCCTTCTCGCCCATCATTTCACTGCGGAAAGTCACCGATGATGATCACCGTCAACACTGTTTTTAAGACGATGGGCTGTGGAAGATAGAGGAGCGTAAATTCCTTGAATCCAATCCAAACGTGCACTTCCTTTAGGAAACAGAAAAACGAACCGAATAATTATGTGCAGCGCCCCATGTGAGCTCCTCTACAATTTGTAGTCAACGAAAGTTGAATCTTGAAACGCTTCAGATATAGCCTGTATTCGGGTTTCGGTTCAAAAACAGTCTACCCATCTGTTGCGATGCCACTAGCCATGAGAAAAACGTACCTTGTTGGAATGATTGCGTGCATCAAGGACCAACTCTGCTACCCGATTTATGCGGGACATTGTTGCGTGCACGGCTTACCCCCATACTTATCGCGTCCGACATAGAAAAAGCATTTCGTCGCCAACAGGAGGATCAGAGGGATGCTACGGGGTTTCTCTGGCTGAAAAATATTTCGAAATACCCTACCAGAGACAACATTCGCATTCTACAATTTACGCGCAATCCATTTGGCATCAACGCATCACCATTTTCGCTAAGCATGTCCATTAAATACGCTCTTGGTAGGAACGATGAAAATCAACTAAGCGAGGAAATCTTGGCAAACACCTATGTTGATAATAGGCTGATCAGCGCCAAAACCGTTGACGAAGCATATCCAAACAGAGAAAATGCAAAGAGATTTTCAAAGCTATGGGTATGAACCTACGGGAGTTCGTATCTGACAGCTGCGATGTTGTGAAGGTCAATCCCTTTTAAGATCGTATGAAAATGGACAGCACCTATAGTACTACTGTAGTAAACTACTAGACCTTAAATGGGATTCCAAAGCGGATACACTCTGTGTACCCGCCAAGGGATTATCGAAGGATGTCACCTCCAAGCGAACGGCTTCAAACGTCTTTGCGTCCACCTTCGACCCATTAGGACTTCTTACTCCATTATTCGTCAAGGAGAAGATTTTTATTCAATATCTTTGGCTCAATGAACACTCGTGGGACGATCCTTTGGTTGATAATACTACCAATAAATAAAGAGACATCGTTCAAGGGATTCACGGATACGCGGGGGTCGTACCCAGACTTATCGCACGTTTCCGAATGTTTTTTTTTGACACGAAAAAAGATGTTTTTTTCATGTTCTAATACGAACTCGTATTCTCGGATGCTTCTATACGAGTTTATGCTTCAGTCGCATACTTAGTCCGTAGACCGAGGAATAGATCACCGTGTGGCAATCTGTGCTTTTCGAAAGCCATATTAGCACCTCCAGGAAGGATTACTCCGAGAATGGAGCTGCTGGCCCTTACATGTGCGGCGAACATTGTACAAATTCTTCGCGCCCAGTTGAATGTCCCAATACATTCGATACACTTCCTATCTGATTCGCAGATAGTCCTATATTGGATTCATTTCAAGGGACCTCTTAGGACGTTCGTGAGCAATCGCGTAAAAAGCGTACAAAAAGTACTGTGCGAGCTTACAAATGCCAAAATTCCATGTCGGTTTCATTATCTTAATTCAAGTTCTAATCCAGCGGACAGCGCCATCAGAGATCTAAACGCATCGGAGATCTACAACCATATGTGGCGGTGCGGCCCTAAATTCATTCTTAAGGACCACACCAATTGGCCTTAATCAGATATGGATTTTACTTCCAGTCCAACACTAACGAAGGTCATGGAAGTAGAATTTAAAAATGTCAATTCGGTCATAAATACTCCATATATATCATTTATCCCATTTAAACGTACGAACTTGTACTAGAAACTGGTTCGGGTGACGGCTTATGTCCTTGAATACGTCGGTAAACTACTTTCCAAGGTTAAGAAAAGACAATGATTTTCAATCAGGCCATCATCCTACATTAAATGGGATAAGTAATACCTCAAAAGTGCCTAGCAGTGGCTTTGGAGCTGCAGAGCTTCTCATAATTCGCGAACATTATCGCCAAGGTGTGCTGCAGCTGCAAACTCGCTCAGTTCAACGACTTCAGTTGAGGCTGGACGACAAGGGGATATATCACGGCATAACAAGTATGGCTAATGCGCATTTGGAGGAATTTGCGACAGCGACAAGCCCTATTTTGCTCCTACCTGATCACCCACTGACGCACATGATAGTTCTATACTATCACGTAGAGCTTTTCCACGCTGGGTCATCCCACTTAGTTTCAGCCTTGCGAAATCTCTATATAATACCCAAAACTCGCAAATTTGCGAATCAACTCGCAAATTTGCGAATCAACTTATTTCACACTGCACGACATGCAGACGCCATCAAGGCCGTGTCTTCTCCTATCCTAATAGTCCAAATTTACCGGTAGAACGGGTCACAAGAAGTAGTCCTTTCCAAAACAAAAGGCTGGATTACTTCGGACCACTTCTAATCCGGTCAGAACAGAATCAGGAACGCAATGTTTGGGTAAGTCTGTACACATGTATGGTTACACGTGCCTTGCATCTGGAAGTTGTGGGAGATAATTCCGCACACCAGTTCTTTCTCGCTTTAAAAGATTCGTGGCGTGCGAAAGCGCTCCAGAACTAGTTCTGAGCGCCAATGTGCCCACTTTTAAACTCGAGAGTGAGGTCCTGACCAATAAACTGAACGGATCAGAAGAGCACCCATGGAAGGGTGGATTCTACGGGCGATTGGTTGGCTCAGTCAAGTCTGCCTTGAAAAAAATATTTATTGGGAAGACTATATACTTGTGGGACTTACAAACGATCATTGCAGAGGTTGAAGCCTTACTAAATACTAGACCTATTACACGGGTAATTACACCTAACGCGGAAGAGGCCTTCATGTTGCGTCCAATTGACTTCATTAATCATTATTTCCGCTTAGGTCACCTTAACTCACCTAGCCCTTCAAAAACTATCACATACAACTGCCATCAGTCCGAAACTCATGAATACTTGCTCGATTATTACACACTCCTTCAGAATGCTCTACATAAAATCTGGAAATTCTGGAGTAAGGACTATCTTCAGGCGCTCGCGGAAAGAAATCAAATCCGACTTCGTTCGAAGCAAAGCGCCGGGAGATTGCCGGTAGTGGGAGAAGTGGTCCTAATCAAGCAAGAAAATTCATCGAGATCTTTGTGGCCATTGGCCCTTATAGTCCACGTAAATACGTCAAAAGGCGGGTCTATAAGGTCCGCCAAGGTGAGGACGGCCAAAAATAAAATTTGGACCGCTCCATTAACCAACTACTACCGCTGGAAGTGTCGGATACTGATGTAAAATCAGCTACCAGCACGAAACAGGCGACTCCAGCTACTATGATTTAGCCAGCCCGGGCGACCAAGAGGAGTTAGGGTGAGTTTTTATTTCATAATTTTCTTCTCGCAAAAATTTTATGTTTCTTCAACTTTTTAGCAATTCTTTACACCATAACCATAACATAGCAATTCTTTACACCATAACTAACCCGTGTAGCCATTGGAACCAGGGATGAGCGGAATAAAAGCTGAGAACTTCGGAAATCGGAAAACGGAAATCGGAACAAAATAAAATATTCGGAAATTGGAAATCGAAACAAAATTGAAATTTCGGAAATCGAAAATCGGAAGTCGGAACAAGTTTCAAAATTTCGAAAGTCGGAAAGCGGAATTCCGAGGCCCAAAATTTGCGGAAATCGGAATTCGGAAAACGAAACAAAGTTTACTTGCTGCTGGCATCGAAAAATGTATCCTTGAACCTTAGGTTTAAAAGCATCAAACCATCATTACCCAGATACTTAACCATCCTTACCACTAAACCGTTATTAATGAGATTTATGATCTCGTAATCTGTGAGGATTACTCCAGGGACGTGCATAATTGCGACTTACGATTATCGACTTAAATGACCCACGGGCTTTTTTGGGGTTACGTCTGAAGGCTGACGACTAACAATTTCTAGAAAATTCCGTGAACTATCCGAAAATTTGTTCACTGGTTAAAACAATGGTGCGATCCCCCCATAGGGGGGCGATGATTCACTATCATCGCTCCCCTATTGGGGGATCGCACCATTTTTGACAGATATTTCGCCGTTGGTTGTTCCATAAACCTATGTACATGCCTAGGTGGCCCAGGATATTAATAACCTACTGTCACTACCATTTCTAACTAAACGGCTTCTAACGTCTTGGATACAAATATTATGGCCCCAAGATGACGTCGCACAATGTTGGGCGAGGAATCGCTCCGGTGCTGAGCAAAAGCGTTATACCCCTCAAATGGTGAGATTCAGCCGTTGTCGCAAAAAAAACCCTTAACTGTTCTGATGGCGATTCCCTGAAAAAGTGTATAGCTGATAAAAAAACCGGAATCCGTACCCGAATCTGAACAAGTTTATCAAACTACAAGCTGCGGAGCCATTCTAAGAACATTCTACGCAGTCGTATTCAGGAACTCAAAAAATAATTTATGGAAATATACCTTGGAAAGCCGTCCATAGCTATATGCGAACATGAGTTCTACAATATTCGAAAACAGAATTTCAATCAGTCATTCGATTGAAACAATTTTTTGCAAAGACGACAATTATTGGTTACGAATGTCTGAGGCACGCACCAGTTCTCGTGTGTGACGTCAATACAAAGGCCGGGATCATACTTCTAGCGACAAGCAACTCAAAGCAGTCTTTACCATCAATATCGAACGAAAGTCGATATGTCTGATATGCACTGTCTCGATGGCCGCGAAGCGTATGACTCCGACCAAAGGGTTGCGTAGCAGCAATCACGGACCGGTTGCTAACCTTATCTTCAGACAGAAAGGAGCTCGACGCTCATTCTGATCAACCCACTTTCCCTTGAAAGACGCGGTAAGCATGTGCTTGCCCTCCTGACACGAGAGCGTGCATATCGCGAGGAGAAGGGCCAGATAGTGCCCCACGCGTGCGAATACCGCATTAAAAATGAGGCTCGACGCCAACCACGCCCATTTCCAGGGGTGAGCGCTCTTCAAACATCACCCAGATTTTGGCAATGCCGTTGCTTAAATTACCCAATTTGTTGTACTTGGCCCGCCCAGCCGCTGAAGGCTCCAGATGGCGCTCGGCGCACTGGCTGCATGGCGCGTCGGGTGCGGAGAGTTTATGCTTCATGCTCAGTTAAGAAAATCCAAAGAGGCTCGTGGCCCGATTCTTTAGGAATCGCGGTTTCTCAAAAGCGGCTTGTTGCCCGGCACTGCCGGCAGGTCACGATCATCATTCGGTTGATCGAACGTATTCTGAAACGAAAAAAATCGTAAAATCCTCAATTTTCTCGATCTTTCTCGACAATGAATACTCTTGCCAGAAGGACGAAACCGGAAAAACGCTTACCCCTGCATAGTGAGCTCTCATTGAGGCCGTCAATTATATGTATATCCTAGACGACTTTTGGATGTTTTTTGCCGTAACTGCAAGGGCAAGGGAATATGCTGGTTCAATCTCGCCCGGAGCCAAGCGTTTTGCGATCAACTCAGCACCTTGTGTAAACATACCATAATGTATATCTAAGGTTCAAACTTTGTTCTCTATAGGATACATATATCAAGTTTTGGTAATCCACGCAGCTATTGATGTCTTCCTCCTTTTCCACTCTGAATTGCATTTTTCGGCGTTAGCAGTGTGGATTGTGTCAAAGTCCAAGTGTCAAAGTCTGGATTTCTGAGGAATAACTATTACGACTAACGACTAATAATTCTCGGTCGTTGAATGACTCACGAATAACAAAGTTCCAATTATTCATATCCCTGGAGCCCACGAAAATTGACTTGCTCTAACAGGTTTTGATAGAAGTCGGCAAGTCTCAACTCGTTAAATTCTGTCAGTGTATGCAGGTTAAGATTATTTCCCCATTTTCTTCCAATTTCCGCACCCATTTTTCGGAAATCGGAAAACGGAATTCCGAGGCCCAAAAACCTGCGGAAATCAGAATTCGGAAATCGGAATGAGGAATTCCGCTCATCCCTGATTGGAACTAGTTCCAGTGACTACATGTTTTCATTTCATGCACATTCAATCCCCCAAGAACCAAAATCAAAAAAGGAATTCAAAAATACCCCTTTTTCAATTAGGCTTCCTAATTCTTCCAACTGGGTCTCCCAATTTCGGGTCCTACTAATAACTAGCCTACTTTACTTTTTCAAAACACCTAAAACTAAAAAAAAACATAAAACAAACAAAAAACACATAGGACAAAAAAATAATCAACAGCTCTCCACGGCGAGGGTCATGACATTAGCAGGTGGTCCCGCAAGACTTGGCTGCGCGCGCGGTCGCGATGCGGCCGCGTCGCCCTCATCTTCAATCACGGCCGGTCAAGGTCATTCTTGCTATTTTTTTCCGCGCGTGACTGTCGTGATGTCTGCACCTCCCGCTTTCCTTGGATCGTGGGCTGATCAGATATCGGCGGAGCCGCCACGGCGAGGGTACCTAAGGATTCATACCCCTCAGCCCCTTCCCACCGATTCCAACCTTTGTAAAAAGGTAAGGACGAGGAAAAGGGCCTGAGGAGGTTGAATCGCTTAAAATTCTTATTTCAATCAATTACTTCCCACGCGGAGGGTCCGAGGCAGCAGTGTCCCACCCACAGCGGTCGACGCCGGCCACTAACAGGGTGGATAATTGTGTCTTCTGCGGTGGGAAGGGACACTATGTACTCGGACTGCCCAGAGTACCCCGGCCTAGGTCAGAGGGCATTGCTCGCACAGCAATATGGGCTGTGCAACACTGTGCAGTTTTCTGGAGGCTAGAAGGTATAATATTTTTGTGAATAGGTCTCCTAGTTCATTGTGTAAAATGAAGGTTAGAGGTAATTCACTTATACTCCGGGTTTTCAAAAACCCCGGGTTCAATCATACAGGTTTTTTTGTTTGTGATCTCTGTAATTCGCTTTGGGTTAAAAAAAGGTCGCGTTGTCTTTTCTGGGTCAAATGGTCAATAGGCAGTTAAATTCTGAAGAGTACCAAGTGCGTTTTCAAAGCCGGTAATCTCTCTCCATTAGCTCAGAACTTCTTTACGCAATTCCCAATTACCTCCTGTATAGATGCTTGTTGCCACGAAAACGAAGGATCTGCGGGTGGATATTCAAGAAGCGTGATATCAACACATTTTTGCAGGCATGTGATCCAGTTAAAGAAATTAAGAAGTTCCCTTATGGTACATCGGGAAAGGCTGCTAAGACCCCGTACCCGGAGGTTATCGTTGATACCCTGATAAGTTAGTTTTTTCTGGGTCATTCATTCTGTGTATGTCTAATCAGTTTTTTTTTCTAGGTCATTCTTGCTGTGTATATGCAATATAATTTTCAATTAGAACACGTCTAGGCTGTCTTCTCGATGGCCTGCTTTTGGGAGCTAAGGAGCTTCTTCACAGCTCAGAAGAGCTGCTGAACAATCCAACGCAGTGAGTTCTCTACATATGAAAACATCGTGCGTTCGAGAAGTACCATAAATCTCCTCTTATCTGCAAGGAAAGGTGGCGCACGGTCAGGTAGTCATCTTCTAACAAGGGTAGTCAACTTTTAACTATTATGGGATTGGTCATAATGAACTGGAAAATTCGGATGTGATTTACTGCGTGCACGATGTCTTTGATAATTTGTGATAAATATTTACCAGCTAATAACTTCAATATGCCACCGGTTTTCATGGATCTCGGACACACAGATACCGAGCGTTCGACGGCGCTGGACGTGTGGAAGCAAAGCCGGGTAGAATGGTCAACATGCATCAGGCAGTCGATACAGCGTGCATTGTAGGTGATTTTGTTGGCTAACCTCGAATCTTTCTACCCCTTTATTCTGGAATTTTAAAGCCGATGTTGGCTTGTACAGAGGTCTCAACAAGCTGCTGCCGCGCATCGTGAGTTTTCGAAGTAGTAAAAAAGCGGGGAACCGAAATAGTCAGTATAACTTGAAATTTTAGAAAAAAAAGTAGCTTCGACGAGACCGTGCATGATGAGCCGAATGAAGGTGTTGAAGAATGATATTTGTTTCTGGCATATGTTTTTGTACTTGTATTTGGTTGATTTCGCTGATACTCTGATTTTTGTTGTTTTTTATACATCTCATTGATGGAATCTCCAATCGGTTACTGCTTTTATCTCGGTTACTGTTTTTTTCCTACGGTGCTACGTGTTATAAGAAAATATCGTTATTGTGCATTTATAACAATTTTTGTGCAATTATTTGTTTTTCCACATTATGAATGAAATCTGTGGAAATAATTCTGCTGGAATGACAATAAGGCTTATAAATCAAACTCAGGCAGTAGTGAGTGGGATGCAGTCTGCATCCAAGTAGAAAAAAATAGCATTTGTGCGTGAAAGAAGGCGAGCGAAGTCACATAGAATTTACTCAAAAATGTACAACTTAGGACGGGATCGTGAGAAATTTGATCTGAACTGAAAAGAAATGCTGGGCGGATCGTAATTTCTCGCGCAAACTTTTCTGTGTCCGCATACCAACTGATTTTTTTGTTTATTCTTATTTCATTTCAGTCAAAAATAGAAGTGAGATGAATTCTCTGTAGGCAGGAGTAAACAAATCTTCAATTACTCTATCGTCGTTGGGAGGCACAGTATTACCTATACACAGGCTTTTCAGGTCAACTAGCAAGTAAAAAGTATGCAAAGCGACTATACAAGAAAACTTCTGCACTGAGTAACTAGCCACTTGGTCATCTCATTTGACTACGCCCATTTTTCGGCGCCGCCACGACTCTTCCGATTTTGGAAGGAGGGAAATCCTGGGTTGGTATACTAAATGGAATGCGTTACGGAAAATGGGCATGGCCTGATGCTATTTTATCCGATTTTACCCAAAAATTATCCGATTTTATCCGAAAAAATATCCGATTTTTGCCTTTTATCCGATTTTTTGACCCTTCGGTCCACCGTGATCCAGTTTTCATTAATTTTTTTTTCGCAAGAAGTTCCTTTTTCTTCAGCTTTTTAGCAATTCTTTACACCATAACTAGCCCGTGTAGCCATTGGAACTAGTTCCAGTACATCCAAAAACCCAAAATCAAAAAAGAGGTTCAAATCACCCCTTTCTCAATTAAGCTTCCTATTTCTTCCAATCGGGTCACGCAATTTCGGGTCCTACCAATAACTAGCCTACTTTACTCAATTAAAACACCTAAAACTAAAAACAAAACATAAAACAAACAAGAAACACATAAAACAAAAAATGAAAAGAGCCCTCCACGGCGGGGGTGATGACATTAGCAGGTGGTCCTGCAAGGATTGCCTGCACGCGCGGTCGCGATGCGTCGCCCTCGTCTTCAATCACGGCCGGTCAAGGTAGTAAGGCCCGGGTGGTGGACATCGTGTATCAACACCATTGAGGAGGCGGGAGAAACGGGGGAGGAGCGAGGTTCCTGATTGGACGCAACACGTGCTAGCCCCGGCCCCCTGCTGCTGCGTCCAATCAGAAACCTCGCTCCTCCTCCGTTTCTCCCGCCTCCTCAGGGGTGTTGATACACGATGGCCACCACCCGTAAGGCCCTAGTTATACACCAGCGGAATGAAAACGTCTCGCGATGACATTGCCGCCGCTTGCCGCGTGAATTAGGGACTCGTCTGCAATGTTGCGTCTTTGGCGTCTTTGACGCAATACTGCGACAAAAAATTTCCAGGCGTTTTAATGGTATTTTATCGGTTTTTTCGCTTCTGACACTTTTTACTTGCAGAATGTCACTAGTAATCAGTTCCTCTCGTCATTACAGTGCTCGTTATGTCGTTTTGGTGATGTTTTAACTATTTTAAAGCTGAAAAATAATCAGCTGATGGAAATTGGCAAATTTCCAACAGAGCAGGTCCCGCAAGGATACAGTATACGGTGCCGCGGCGTGTATAACTGCTCTGTGCGGCCTTCCGGCGCGTTTTTCTGCGACTACTGTTCCTTTTGGCATGCCTGAGCACAGTTAGGGCGCATATAAGTGATAGTTGTCTTGCTATTTCCGCAGCGTCCCGCCGGTGTATAACTAGGGCCTAATTCTTGCTATTTTTTCCGCACGTGACTGTCGTGATGTCTGCACCTCCCGCTTCCCTTGGATCGTGGGCTGATCTGATGTCGGCGGATCAGCCCACGACAGCACCGTATACTTGTTATCCGAAGACAGTTTTTCGGATAATGGATCAATTCGGATAATGCCGATTTTAAATTTTCCGGATATTGGTTCGATTCAGATAATGCGCTTTTCCAAATTTTCGGATAATGGATCAATTCAGATAATGCAATTTTTCCAATGATTCTGATAAGGATATCCGGTTGGATAATTTCGGTTAACGTCGGATATTTTGAAACAAAGTTGAGGCAAAACGGTGAAAAATAAACCTGGCACTCAAGGCAAGCCTCTGAAAACATCCATAATTGGACAAACAGTAGTCCTTCATTGCATTCGCAGCATGTTCACATACAAACTTCAATCTTCACACATGCATGTCAGTAAAAATATGAAAAGAAATCTTTAATCACTCTATCGTCGTTGGGAGGCACAGTATTATCTATAAACAGGTTTTTCAGGTCAACTAGCAAGTAAAAAGTATGCAAAGCGACTTGACTTACTTGACTTAATCGGTTGGCTTTCGCCTGACGCGGTCATTCCGCATCTTCACCGAGGTGTGCCGTCCTAGTAGTCAGCCGTGTCCATTTTTCACGGTCTTCAGCCACAATTTGAACACATTCCATCCAGCTGTCACTATTCCATTTCCTGCGAAACGAAACATCGCGCCTGAACTGTCTTTCGATGCCGAGTGACTTTAAATCCTCTTTAACCACATCCGTCCAGAACTTTCGCCTACGCCCAGGTGGCCGTCTCCAGACAGGATTTGGAAGCATTTTTAAAGCGTGTTGTACGAGACGATCCGGCGTTCTTCTAAGTATATGCCCGAGCAGTCGAAGTCGACTTTCCATTGCTGCTTGAGATGGCGTTAGGAGATGCTGGCACCTCCCTCGTGTCAAGCGTTGATGTACTGCGTCGATTTCCTTGTAAAGGTCTTCGTTATGGCATACACGCGGCCAGAAATATCCAAGCAAACGCCTAAAAAGCTTCCTCTCCGTGCAATCCAACCTTTCCATCTGCGTTTTCGGTGCTGCCCACGTCTCCGATCCGTACATCATGATAGGGCGAATAGCGGATAGGTAGACGCGCAACTTGACTTCCTTCGCGATGGTGGTAGACCACAAACACTTGGTTAGAGAATTGAATGCAGACGTAGCTTTCGCACATCGTTGTCGAATATCCGCTGCATAACTACCATCGTTCTTCAGCAAACAGCCCAAATAACAGAAATCGTCCACCAGTTCGATACGTTGTCCGTCCACACAAACTCCAGTTGAAGGCCTCTGAGAGACCCACATCTGCTTGCATTTGTCGGGACGAAGACGAAGTCCATAGGCTGCGGCATACTTCGAAACGAGGTTCACAATCCTTTGCAGTTTTGCGTTGTTTTCAGCGAATAACACAATGTCGTCGGCGTACTCCAGGTCGACAAGGGAGCGTCCTGATGGTGTTAGGATCACATCCGCAGGAAACTGTTCTGCAACTCTACGCATGATGTCATCAACGGCGAAGTTGAAAAGAAAAGGTCCTGATATGGCTCCTTGCCTTACTCTAGTTTTCACCTGCAAAGCTGACGTAAATCCGGCAGGTGTACGAACTGCTGCTGTTGTTCCTTTGTTCATGTCCTCGATTAACCGAACATACTTTTCCGGGACTCCATCTGCTCGCAGAGCATTGAGCAATCGATCACGATGAGGAGAGTCGAACGCGGCTTCAAAGTCCAAAAAAGCAAGCTGTAATGGCTTCGAAAACCGCTGCCACGATTCAATTACTCTTCTCACGACGAACACTTGGTCGATTGTCAATCTTCCAGGTCGAAAATCGGCTTGCTCATCTCTGGTCGTTCCTTCACGATGTTTGATAAGTCGCTCGAGAATGATACGTCCTAAAACCTTGTACATGACACGAAGTAGAGATTCCTCTGTAGTTCTTAGGATCCGTGACGGATAGCTTCTTGTGAAGAGGTACGATGATCGCATGTCTCCACGAATCGGGTATCCTTTCGCTCATCCATATGGCACGGATGGTGTTGGTCATTTCGCGAATCCCAGACGGAGGAAGAGCTTTCAGCATTTCAGCAGTGATGTTGTCATCTCCACCTGCCTTTCCATTCTTCATTTTCCGGACACAATCCAAAACTTCAGACTCAGTCGGCGGTTCCTCACTGACATTGTAATGTGCTCTCTGAACATGCGGGAGCTCAGGTACTGATGGCGCTGGACGATTCAGTAGTGAACTGAAGTAATCCTTCCATATTGGCAGCGTCGCATCACCAACTGCAACTCCATTGGTAGTGTTCAAGACAAGAGAACATCTCTTCATCTTCCCGCTATACTGTCGCAGCAACGTGTAGGCTTTCTTCGGATTCTTCTCCTCCCAAGCCTTCTCGAACTCCTTAGCTCTACACGTCCACTCTCGTTCGCGGTCACTTTGAAGCTGCCGACGCAACTTCCTCCTCAGACGCTTCTCCTCCACGAAGTCTCCTGCAGTTCGGAGAGCACATACTCTGTTGTAGGTAGATGTTGTTTCTTCTGAGACGTAGGCGAACTTCTTCTTAGGCTGTACAACCGGGAGTGCCTCTTTCGAAGCGTCCTGGATGCACTTGACAAAAGAATCCGCGTCGCAAAGTTTCTTCTTAGTCCGTACTCCGATGTGAGTAGAAACGCGTTGTCGGAAATTCCTTCTGCACTCTTCATCTCTGAGACTTGTCATGTCAATCCTCTGGAGAGGCTGAGCCCCTCGCTTCCTCTTATGAATCCTCGCAGTGAAGTTCAACAGAACAGGACGGTGATCCGAATCGAATGCGACATCCCACACAGCTCTAGATCTTCGAATGTCCGATACTGGAATATTCCTCGTCAGGACATAGTCAAGCTGTAGTTTCAAAGTTGTCATCTTCCGCTTCCGCTGCTCTTCTGGAGATAGCTGGGTTGGTCCCTGCCACGTAAGCTGATGGCGGCGATGATTCCTCTTGAATGTCGATGCAATAATCAGACCACTGCGTTCACACAAGTCGATGAGGCGGTAGCCATTGTCCGATGTTTGCTCCACTGGGTAGAACCATTTACCGAGTACTTCGGATTACTGATCAAGTCCCATCTTTGCATTTGCGTCGATCCCCACGACAACAGCATGTTGACAAGGTATCCTGGCCAGCAACGTATTGAGTTCCTCATAAAACGCATCCTTCGAATTGTCTTCGGCGGTTTCAGTGGGCGCATGAGCACTCACTATCCACAGATTGAATCCTCTGTGATCCCGCAGTCGTACGAATGCGTTCCGGCACGACGTTGAGCCAAACTCCTTGACCATACCATTGAAATCCTTCCTTACAGCTATTGCACAGCCTCCCACTCTCCTATCGTCAGCGTTACCGCAGTAGATGGTGTACTCTCCGACGCTGATGACGGGTCTATCCTTGAGGCGGGTTTCCTGCAAAGCAGCAAACGGTGCATGGAAATAGCTCAGAAGTCTGGATAGCGCAGTTTTTTGGATATCACTCGACAGCGATCGACAGTTCAGGGTGGCGAAATTGTGGCTTGTGGCCAAAGACTCCATGACTCCCTAGGTACGGATCCTAAGGTGTTATGGACCAGAGGCCTTAGTGTGCCGGACGGCGACACCTTTATGCAATGTGCGGGATACTTTCGCGATATAGTTGTGCACGCTATATCGCTCGAACGTTCCCTGTGTACACTCAAACGTCTGCTGGGTTCAGTAGAAGCAGGGGCACCAACGAGCAGGTACCAACAGACTTGTATACACACCCCCTGCAAAGCGACTATACAAGAAAACTTCTGCACTGAGTAACTAGCCACTTGGTCATCTCATTTGACTACGCCCATTTTTCGGCTCCGCTACGACTCTTCCAATTTTGGAAGGAGGAGGGAAATCCTGGGTTGGTATACTAAATAGAATGCGTTACGGAAAATGGGCGTGGCCTGGTGCTATTTTATCCGATTTTATCCAATAATTATCCGAAAAATATCCGATTTTTGCCGAATTTCATCCGGTTTTGTCCGATTTTTTTACCCTTCGGTCCACCATGATCCAGTTTTCAATTAATATTTTTTTCCTCGCATAAAAAGTTCCTTTTTCTTCATTTTTTTTGGCAATTCTTTGCACAATAACTAACCCGTGTAGCCATTGGAACTAGTTCCAGTGACTACACGTTTTCATTTCATGCACTTTCAATCACCAAAAACCCAAAATAAAAAAAGGGTCCAAAAACACCCCTTTCTCAATTAAGCTTCCTATTTCTCCCAATTGGGTCACCCAATTTTGGGTCCTACCAATAACTAGCCTACTTTACTTAATTAAAACACCTGACTCAGCCCCTTCCCACCGATTCCAGCCTCTGTAAAAAGGTAAGGACGAGGAAAAGGGCAGGGGCGAGGAGGTTGAATCGCCTAAAATTCTTACTTCAATCAATTACTTCCCACGAGGAGGGTCCGAGGCAGCAGTGTCCCATCCACAGCGGTCGACGCCGGCCACCAACAGGATGGATCATTGTGTCTTCTGCGGTGGGAAGGGACACTACTCCTCCCAAAATGAGAAACAAATTTTTTGGTCTCCATTCACTGTATTCGCGAGGAAAGCTTACCAATGTTTGCTGGGTTTTTAAGATACTATCTGGTCGGGTCTCTGTGCGCTCGTCTAAGTTCTATAGGCTCATTCCTTTGAGGACTAGAGGCACTCATTATAAAATATGGTACTCCAAGCCGAGATCAGGCGCCAGGGCACATTCATTTACAGTTCGAGTTGGATCTGCTCATTTAGCATTAAAATCTGACATACTTCCTACAACCCAGTGAACGACAAAAAAAGTCTCTGCTCGAGTTTTGAGTCCTATGGTGCTGCGATTCAATGTGTTTCTCAGATTTCAATTTGTGAATGGCTCATGTTGTCAGCTTTTCGATTCCGTTTTTATGTTTTTATGCTGGTTCTCCTGTATTTTTCTATCACGGCTGTCTTAAATAGACGTAAATAAATAAATAAATAAATCGGACTGCCCAGAGTACCCCGGCCAGGGTCAGAGGGCATTGTACGCACAGCAACATGGGCAGAACTCTGGAGAATAGAAGGTATAGTATTTTTTGTGAATAGTTATCCTAGTTCGTTGTATAGAATGTAGATTAGATGTAATTCATTTATACCCCGGTATTTCAAAATTCCCGGGTTCAATCATACCGGTTTTTTTTGTTTGTGATCTCTGTAAGGAGCCTAGCTCCATGGAACGGTGAAGAGCTTGCAGCCTACGAGTTAATCCATTCTTCACCGATGGATGTCTCAGTGTACTCGTTAAGTGTGGGGTGAGGTGCTTTTTTATTAATCCAGCTCCAACTTCCTAGTGAGGCCCCCCTAAATTCGAAATGATCACTTAAAAATTGAACAAAAAATTTGATTAATTAATATATATATATATATATACATGATTCACCACAAAGACTCGTCGTAGAAGCGGCAGCTACGCCTTGCAGTTCCTCTTGAGGCCGAGGCTTAAGCCCAATGGGATCTCTTTTTGTTGGGGGAGTGTCGCGAATGCGAAATTGCTCCTCCATCGATCCTGGGTGTTGCCGTCTTGCAGATACCTGTTATGAGAGCCTCCACGTCGACACCCTTATCATCGTCGACGCGGTAGCTATCTCAACCGGCATTCTACTCGTCAGCATCCACCGCAGGCGGTCTTCATCCGCTCTATCGTCAGTCACTGGATGAGTGATCGCCGCGACGCTGCTTCGCGGGAAAAATTGCGCGATCAATAGCCACTCTCCCTTCGTTTTCCCGCAATTTTTCCCGCCAAGCAGCGTCGCGGCAATCCCTCATCCAGTGATGGACGATACTATTTCTGCTTCCGCGGTGCCCTGCAAGGCGACGACCCTTCCACTCACTACTCTAGCCATACTCCAGTACCCCCCCCCCTCCATATTCCATACGCCCTCACTTCAAAGCTGGAGCTCCACCAACCACTCATCTACTTTATCCCACACGCCCCAAGCACCTATTCGTCTGGCTATTACTGTACTCCTATTGCTTTTATTTATGTATGTTTACGTGTATATTTATGTGTAGATGACGTTTGCCTTAAGTGACGTAATAAACAAAACAAAACAACCACTGACATGTCTTGTCGTGCATTCTACCCGCTTAGTCCACATGCACCTGCTTGCGCACAATAAAACTGTTACAGCTTCCACGTGCAGAGAGATGAAGTAGTGGTTCACTCCACAGCATATCTTTCCATGTTTTCTTCCTTGCGTGCGGTCATTGCATTCGTATGCAGTTTATTCCAGAGCGCCGCCTACTCCAAGCCGCCGGGACAAATCGACTTCGTCAGGATAGTACAGTGCAGGTAAGTGAATGGGGGATAAATAGTCCAGAGTACCCAAAGGTGCTAGGTGGTAGTATTCCTAGGGATTTAGGTGGCATTGGGGGTTACCCTAGGCTGACCCGGGGTCCTTAGTCCACTGCCGATATGCAACACTGGCCTCATGTTCAGCCATGCTTATTCGGACACACTTTATCAAAGCGATCCATGTCTATTTTATGAAGAATGACACACACAGGTGTCTTCTCGAAGAAAGGTACAAAGACAGACCAAATCTTTTCCGGACATCAGATCAGATTTGTCAACAAAGCTGATACCATATGCATACGCACTCCATCGGTTCAAGTGAAATGTTTAGGTATGCTGACAGTCAGAACTTAAATATCGTCGAATGCTTTGATCTAACTACTATGCGCTGGTCCCAAGTCACCCCAATGAACACCAAGCGCAGTCAGCTTTCACTGGTTTTCTGCGGGGATACGATCTGTGCTATTAGAGGGTATGTCTGCTTTCTTGGCTCCTGAGAATGGCCGTCAATCACTGGAGTTTTCAAGAATGATGACCTTTCTCTTCCCTCAGTGGAAATGTATCAAAGAGCGACTGATCGGTGGGAATTCGTAGCACCGATGGGACGCGCCAGAGAAACTAAGGGTGCGGCTTTGGTCCAGATTCCACCAAGTAAACAGGGTGGGTAAAGAGGATTCTTAGCTAAGAAGCAATGTTCGGTGAGCTTTTCATCAGTTTTCCACTGAGTTCCCAAACCGTTTCAGAGCATATAGCGAATTCATCGAAATGAGGACAGGTGATTATTACATCACTCTCATATCGGACCTTTATACGATATTCGGATGGTGGAGGCGGCCGGCTCGGGTTTCCGGCCATGAATGGATTTCAATATATCTTGATGTGAAGGCGAAATGTTACCTGATTTTGCCATGAGGTTGAAAACCCTGGTTGAATATTTAATAATGACGTAGCAGACACTGATGCTTTCTCAATTATAAAATTTAATTCTTCAACGCTGATGTTTTCTCGATTAAAAAATAATAATTCTTTAGAGTTTCTAAGAGATGAAACCGATAATGCTTCGCTATACCGGATTCAATTTGATGTCTTCATCAGTGTGTCGCTGATCTTGTAATAAAAGTGATCATGTACTTATATCTCAAAGGCTGCAAAACGTTCGATACCGAAAGCACCGCAATACTCGTAGTCAGAATGTTCAAATGCCGACTCTATCTTTACACTTGTTTTTCGTGCCTGTTGCTTTTTTGACCTTCCGTTATTATAACCTGAACAGCATTAATTTGTATCCTATCTGTGATTCCTTTCTTATGTCTGTTGTCTCAGGTATTTGATGTATACTTTGCACAGCGTAAATCTTTCAACATTAGTTTATTCAATGCGCAAAATTTTGAAACGTTGAAAATTGATCTGGTAATTAAAGGCAGGGTTCTCGATAAAATCGGTTGTTGTGCTATCATCGTAGAATGGTAGATCAGGCCATCACAAAAGTGAAAATAAGTAAAAAATTGGAGAAAAAACGCTCAGGAGAAAGTTATGGCTTGGTGTCCTCCCGCCCCCAATTATCGAAATTTGGGTAAAAGCCTGTTTTTTCAACTTTTATTCTGCTTCTTAAGTAATTTCTGAACATTTTTGGAGAGTACTGATTACTTTAACAGCAAAACAAATGTTGGATAAGCAAGCATTATTGGAAATCGCATTAATTAGGGGGCCGGCCGGCACCAGTAATTAGCCTATATACTTTGTTTTTGGGCGTTTTTCCGGGGAATTTCCGGGTTTTTTCACTTATTTTCACTTTTGTGATGGCCAAATCTACATTCTTATGAATAGAGCTAAAAAGTCGTTTTTATCGCGAACCCTGCCTTTAAATTCAGCGCATATAAAGGGTGGTTTTTGAATATGGTGACAAAACTTCCTAATCCTACCGCATCTAAATAAGCGCGTCGCTAATCACTTTGTATAGTCTGCTCTTTTCATCACATCTCTATCTCAAACTGCACTACCTTTCGCAGCACAAAATGGTTTCTGAAACAAATGGTGAGCAGAAGCCTGAACGGTTCCCGGTTCTTCGCCGTAGAAATCGTCACTGAGTCGACTTCGGTAATTGTGGCTCCTCCCCGAAGGTGAAGGTGGAGAACTGCTACAATGGGGCGATTCTGAAGCAGGGTGTGTCTGCTTCAAAAAGTATCACGGCTGAAATCATCGCACCCTATATTAGAAGAACGCGAGAGCGAATCGCCGAAACTCAATTTTGAGCTGGCTGCTTTCGTGCCACTTTTTCGTTTCTCAGACGGTGTCAAGGCTTTTGACTTGGAGCACAAGTGCCCCTTCAAGATTTCTCATAGATCTTTGCACGTATCCCCATCCTTGTCTAAAATCTATCCACTATCAATTTTGTGAAAATTAATGAAAAGCACAAAATTCGATGAACAATGTTAATCCGAACTAGACCACAAAGTTTGCTGTCTGGATGTCTCCAGGGAATGGGAAAATAGCAAAATTTTGCAAAATGACGGAGCTCACATATGAATTTCGGCGACGCGCTCTCCTGTTCTTCTGGAAGAGCATCTGACGATTTCAGCTATGACGAGATTTCAAAAAGACACTTTTTGCTTCAAAATTGGCTCATCGCAGCAGTTCGCCACTTTCACATGAGGGATGCAGGATAGATCACCGAAGCCGACTCCGTGGCGACTTATTTCGTAAAACCTCAGGACGCCTCAGGCCTCTGTTCTTCTGTTTTTTTTCCTTTATTTAACCACGACTTTACGCCTCAAAAAAATTGTCAGGTCTCGCGAGAGAGGTTCAGAGAAAAGAATGGGCTGTAAAAGACGATTGGACACGCACGTACGACTACTGAACAGGCTATGGATAGCTCAAGATGTGATGAATCGCGGAAAAGGGGTCGGACCTTCGACCAAGAACCATGATGGGTTCCAGAGAGGGGGTAGTGAGAGGCAGACTGTGAGTATGGAGATTTATTTATTTGTTGCGCTCGCGTGAACACGCTGAAAAAATCATTTCAGAATGTTACATGGTGGACGTTTCCGGAAAAGAAAGAACACAACAATGCTAAAACAATGAATCTAAAGCAAATTAAGTAAAAAAAAACAACACTACAGGGAATGTAGACTAAGAGCGCTGACCGATTCAACAGTCATGGTGTGAGCTGAGCAATCGCGTTGAGAAACAAGATTTCACAAAAATTTTCTACTCTAGTGAATTAAGTTTCTCGTACGAGCCCGCAAAGCTGGGCTTGGCCGTGTCAGCCAGCTATGACACTTTTAACCCTACCAGAACTTCGGAACATGGGTATACTGGCATTCCCTCATGGTGTTGGTAGGTTGGCTGAGCAGTCTGCAGTACAATAGAATATTTCGCTGTTTGACTAAAAAGCATGATTTACGAGAACGCTTAACGCTAGAGCTAGTACCACTCTGTGGAGAAATTCTCGAAATTCTGCAGTGAACTATACAAGTGATCCCAGAGAAGCGCAACGAATTAAAAACCGGCACAACTCAATTTGAGATATCGACAAAAATCAAGATGATCCACTAGTGTTACTTCATAGTCAGCACTCCCCCATATTTAGGTGGCACCATTTCGCGAAAGAAACCAGTCTCAACTGTAACCAGCACTTTCTCAGTCTAGAATTCTGAAATATTAAGAATCTCAACTTTCTTCAAACGCCTCCTAAAAATTGAAGCATTCGGTGCCTTCAAAACGTTATCCGGTAACATCTGCAACCATTTTGCCCCGCAGGAGAATAGAGAATGCAGTAGTTTGGAGCGATGACTCCCACGAAAGCAATTTAGCTGTATTGAAGCAATCTTTGTTTGACCTCTACACGGCATGAATGTCCAATACTTGCTCGGTCTCAACCTCAGTTCACCTTGGGAGGTTTGAAACCAAACACTACGTCGTTGAACACGCGGCAATAAAGTAAGATTCGGAGTGTTAACAGGTTCAGCCCTTCCCTATAGCTTGGCATCGGCAGCGGGTATTCCGAGCTTGGTGTACTTCTATACAGTAGTACTCGTGTAAAGGTTTGTTGCACTTTTTCTATTCTGAGTTGATCTTTTTTCGTGAATGGGCTCCATATCTGAGAACCGTACTCTGAGAGTGGTAACACATATGCCTTTTATAACCTGATTAACACAGAAGGGTCGTTATATATCACGTTTCTCAATATCGCAACTAGTACTGAAAGCGCCCTACGCACAGTAAGATCAATATGGCTTCCGAAGTTCAAGCTACTATCAAGATGTACGCCCAATAAACGAAGAAGTGCCAATCAGGCAATCACTGAATCGGTATTCATTTGAGGTAACATTTCCAAGAAGGAAAACTTTGGTTCTTGAAAGGTTGGCGGGATTCTCTTATGATTCCGCCCACTCTACCATGTTGGAAATGGACTGGGCTAGAGCACGATAGATCTCTATCTTGGTGGTTTTGTTATGGACTCCATATAGCTTTGTTATCATAATCTTCATCGCATTTTTTTATTCACATTCCTAGTGTATTCGTTTTCCTGCTTGGGCCATATGGGCATGAAGCTCCTTGCATGCAGTTAATAAATAAATAAATACTTTCCCATCATCTGCGAACATTTCAACAGCAACTTTTCATGACGAATCTTATTGAAAGCTTTGGAGAAATCACAACAAATCACGTCAACGGATTGTTTATTACTTATGGCCTTGTGCCAATCGAACAAACAGTAGGCTAACAGAGTAACAGTTGGGGCACCTGCTGTGAATCCGTGTTTTTCACCAGGAATCAACTTGTTGCTCGTAAACCAGGATAATAGCTTATCACGTATTATTGTTTCCAGTACATTGACAGGTGGAGGAGTAATACTTATTGACCTGAAGGAGCTCAACACCATCGAATCATTAGTTTTTGGGATAGCAGTGATGATAGCGTTTTTCCATAGCGATGGGACTTCGCTGAACATGATTGAAATGTTGAAAATCATTGAAAGCGGGCTGCATAAGGAAGTAGCACACTTCTTGTACACTACTTGGGACATACCATCCAAAGTTGCGGAAATAGAGTATTTTAAACTGTTCAGTATCTTCAGTACGTCATCAGGTGGCACAATGAAGTCACTAAAGCAGTCAGATTGACTGTATTAACTGAGAGGAAATCGCTCAAGAATCGGTCCGTCAAAACCATTGGTAAGTGTATTGCTACTAGCGCAGAAGACTGAGGCAAAGTATTCGGCCAGCACTTCAGATTTTTCCTTGTTTTGTACATATCGATTGCCAAAATTATCCTGTAAAACAGGCAAATTGGATCAGGTTTTCAATGTGTATTTCATCAGCTTGAAAAAAAAACAAGCCTCTAGCAACGTTGAGTGTTAAACGCCGTTGTATAATCGCCAGATATAGTTTGAGATGATGGTCTAATTCAGAGAAAATTTTTGTGAATTGTGGATTGGAGGTGGGGCCTACTGTATTACGAAATAAGCGATTTTTTTGATCGATTAGGTTGGAGATGTGTGAAGGATAGCGAGTTTCTGGCTTACGTCCGACGAAAAACGGGACACATGTATTCAAACCGGTATACACAAAAGGTACTTGGCATCCTCATTGTGATCCCGTTTAAAGGTGTTCTTATCTCCTTAATTTTTTTTTTCGTATAAATTGATATGTGTGGTCCCTGATGCCCTCCCATCCTTCGTTAGAGCAATGGCTGGTAGAAATTTCTCAATAATGTTCAGGTCAACCCTAGCTTTGGTAGAAGGTCATAGAAATCGTCTCTTCTGCTTTGTATTATTTTTTTGAGACTTTCACGGGAATTGTTACTTTCGAAAGGTGTAAATGACTACCCAATTTTATGCACTTTTTCAATGTTGAAGGAAAATTTCAAATAAATCTCAACTTCCCAGCGGCTACTTTATTTACGTACATGGAAGAATGATTCGAATATATGAGAGAATGGTTATGATTCAACTGTTGCGATGGTAATAAAACTTCTGTTGTAAATATGTGACAATTAGCAGCCAGAAATCAAACGAGCGCGAGTATATCAACGGATCTGTTGGCGACAGCGTTAGGGCCACAGGTACCAATTTCGCCTGATGATAGCCAGAAAGTAACACCTCAGACTAATGAGCCTAGATAGAGCCCTGTACCAGAGTTATCCCAACTCGACGTTCTGAGTTTAGTGGTCCTCTTCTTCTCCTTGAGTGAGTGTTTATTCGTGTTGAGGCCTTTAGCCCTGTAGCTAATTCCGCCAAAATGAACCGCTGTTCTAGATAGCCTACAGGCCATAAAACGGTCAATGTCTCACCGTCGACTGTGAACAACGCGCTGCGCGACCGCACGCGCGTCGGAAGCAGGCGGGTTTTGGCCGCCGCGCGACGATTTTTGGCCGCCGCGACGGTGAGACATTGGCCGTTTTATGGCCTGTATGTCTGCTTATTAACAGAGTCTGTTTGGAAACTGACTCGGTTTTGAATGATCTTTCGTCGTAGAAGTACAATAACAGAAGGAAATTGAGACTAGCCGACATTTTACCCTCTAGTTCACATTTAAATTTACTCGGGTTGACAGCGTGTGTTTTGGCGCCTATGCTGCGTTTCCTCTTCCTTCTGCTACTGTCTCTCCTCTCGTTTCACACACGCACTCAAAAGGATGAAGTAAGTCTTTCTTTCCGAAACAGAGGGTGTGCAATATTCGACGAATTTATCGTTATACATCCCGTCCGAGAAGGAAAAGTTTATTCGAATAGGAAACGTTTATGGCCGAGTACTGTCAAGGACGATATGCAGATCGGTTTATTTTTTTTATCCGACGCCTTTTTCCAATTTAATGAGAATCTTAAGGTTCTAGATTTATATGATAAAATTCTAGCAGAATCTTCACAACTGAGCATCTTTCAGCACTTCCGCTTACTTTGAGGCTAACAACCAGATACTTGTTTTTCGAAGATTGAATAATAGCGTTCGCGGAAAATCTCGCAGCGTGATTATTGATTTTTTGCTACTGAAACTGAAACTGAACTCGCAACTTGGGCATTTTCGGATCAGTTTCAGTCACAAGACTTTGAAATTAAGTAAGTCGGGCTAGTAATCACTCAGTAGTATTTATTTTGACTAATACCGACTCTTTTCGAAAAATTCGATTTCTGTCATTTTATATAAGTGTTGAATATTGTTCGATAATTAACAAATGAAATGTTACTATGTGGGAGATTGCTCATAATTCTCAATTATCCATGAAGTTTCGAAGTCGAGGGTGGCAGAATGTACGAGACAGAAAACTGAGAAGTTGCTGATTCAAAAAAAAATCTGTTTTTTTCTCTACCACTATTACCTAGCCCTCACTAGGGATTGTTTTTCTCTGCAGATCAATGTTTTTGTTATTGAAGGTGTACACAGTGACTTACTTGACCTGGCTGGCTTCCGCCCAGGGATGAGCGGAACAAAAATATGAAATTTCGGAAATCGGTTTTCGGGTTTCGGGACAAAAATTTTTTTATCGGGTTTCGGAAATCGGGCGCGAAACGCCTAAAAATGCGCGGAAGTGCGGGTTTCGGAACGCGAAACGCGGAACTCCGCTCATCCCTGCTTCCGCCTGACGCGGTCACTCCGCATCTTCACCGAGGTGTGCCGTCCTAGTAGTCAGCCGTGTCTTTCTTTCACGGTCTTCAGCCACACGTCAGCCTTGACGCGGCGACAAATATGTGTCCGAAGAATATTGTCGCCGCGTCAGTTGCCGCTCGCCGACAGTATCACTGCGTCAAAAATTGTGCTGTGCCCCATCGTCGCCCTTCACGCCGCGTCGGTCGCCCTCCTCGCCGGGTGTGATCAATATTGCATCACCCAGGGCTGTTCGTCGCTGCGAGCAACACCGTAACTTCAACTCTGTAGACCCCTTCAGCCATGTCTCAACGTTAGAATGTCTCTGACAGCGGCAGCAGTGCTTTGAATCGTTACACATATATTGTCGAGGACAAATAGCCATGGAGACGCGGGTTTCGAAGAGCCATCGGGACAGCGCTCCGCGGACATAGACTTATGGTATATATGAAATTTTCTGAAAAAAAGAACATGGTAGTATAGTAAGACTTATGGAGACGCAGATTGTAGAGAAACGCACCGAAGCCAGGAAAAGTATAGATGGAATTTTCTGAAGAAAGAACATGGTGGTATATTACGTTGTTTGTCTTTCATTTACACACAGAGTTATCTAAGTTTCATTCACGCATAGTTTTATGTACAAGTGACGTTAAATACCTCTACCGTGGTGCGAATGTTGATAATTACGATGCTGGTCACTTTGAATATACACTCTGTTTAAAACAGAGTTCACGTATGCATGGTCCGCAACTGGTCCCCTAATGGCCCTCTACTTGGAAATCGACACGTCGTTGGCAGACCACGATAGGCGTAGGCAACCCCTTAAGCGATTTCGACCTCACTGGTGACACTCAAAACTAACCTAGAAGACCAGTGGCGGACCATGAGATTGTGCACTCCAGCATAAACATAGCATACATTCAGTAAGAATTCCCAAGAACCAAATAATCAGTTTAGCGAAATTCCGAAAACAAGGACTTTGTGAGCGGTCCTGATCGCTTACATGAAGTGCCTGAAAATAAGTAAAACTCGCTTTAGAATACCTCAAGTAGCGTGGGCGCTGAGTACCTCTACCTTCACGGATGCAGTCGCAATCACCTAAAAGTGAGTGATCCCTATGTCACCGACATAGCGGCTAGAGTTGATGAAGGAAGCTTCTGTTAGACTCCTCTTCAGTGTGCGATCTGAAGCTGAACCTTGAAGAAAGTGAAAACATCTTGCGCATCGACAAAAAGGAGCTCCTGTTCAGCAAGGTGAGTTATTGTCAGATTCAAGCATCACATTCTCATTTGGCCATAACTAGCTCGTTATCGCCGAGTTTCACCGGAATACCATCCTCCTCTGGAACATCGTAGCTTTCATGATGCATTTTTTATCATAACAGCAAAACTAATGGAGACACCTCCACTCACATAAGGAAAGCTTGAATTCAAGTGGTCGAGCTCGAACATTCTGGCATAGTTGGAGGCATAGTTTGAGCTGAAAACCGAATTCCGTTTCTGGTTCGCGCCGGTGAAAGTCTACGCATAACAAACCTATGGCTCTGAAGTTGGAGTGGTCAAAAATGGGAATCCGCCACCACTTCTCACCAAGGATACAACATAAGGAATAGAAGCGGCATGTCAGGCGCCAGCGATCCAGTATTAAAAACTTTTTTTTTCAGGAAAGCCCACCATTCGAACCTACACCGTGAAAAGTTCTTTAAAGGCACAGTTCAACCTCGAGATCGTTTTCTTCTTTATCTGCCTATCTTTAAAGCAGTCTTACGCTGATTCTAATGATGTCTCTGGAATTGTGGAAGACTCCCTGGGAACTGTGTTATGCCCCCTTAAAGGCAGTGTCCACGATAAAAACTATGTCTGATTTTTTTGGTGGAGATCGGCAGCTGCGGGGCCTAGCACAACCCTAACCTTGAAAAAACTAAGAAAAATGAGCTCGAAACTGTCCCCTACGACCCCAAAGTTGGACACCCGTCAGCTCGTTACACCCAGATGCATTTTCCACGCCCACCGACGTGAAGAAAATGAATGCTCGAGATTGTGAGATGAGCGATGATTTCCGATCAAAACCCCGTTCTTCTCTTCATTCACAACTTCTCTCTTTACTCAGGTCAGCTCACATACATCGTCTGCAAAAGTCGAAAGTTGCAAGCCTCAGACAACTCGTCCACCATGCTTCCCTAGCTCAATTTATGAGGGACCATAACTCCGTTCCTAGAAGGTCTTGTACGATTCCAAAAACATCATTGGAATCAGCATGGGACCGTCTTTAAGATAGGCGGAAAAGCAGAAAAACCATTCTCATCGTGAACACTGCCTTTAAAAATTGAGCCGCGGAAGCATGGTGGACGAGTTGTCCGAGCCTTGTAACTTCTGCCATTTTCAACCGAAGTATGCGAGCTGACCTGAGTAAAGAAAGAGGCTGAGAGTGAAGGAGAGAGAAGGCCTACTGATCGGAAATCAGCACTCATATCGCCACTGTTGAGCTCTAAAGATCGTAAGAGGGCCGTGCCAAAGTGGCTTCTTGGTATGGGTGCCCCCGGGTGGCTTCCTCCTATATCTCGCTCATTCGGAAGATTCGAGAGCTCGCACTTGGCAGATGTTAAACGGGGTGGGTGTGCTCCACATTTATGTGGAAGTCCCAGATTTCGTCCCTGAGCCTTTCAGGTAGTGCTAGCAATGAATATCATAATCGAGTTGGACACAAAAAGTGGTTAGTTTTGCCGTGAGTTAACGAATAGTGAAAAAACAGCGAACAAAAGCGCTCAGAAAAAGCTAAAATAACGGTATAAACGTATCTACAGGCTCAGGGGGCGGACGAGCTTACGCGCCCTGCTAGTTTCCGTAAGCGCGCGCTGATTGCGAAATATGGGAGCATCCATCAGGGTGGACCTGGTGGAGTTGCCTGGCGATTTCCCATCGAAACCAATAGCTCGTCAGAACGGGGGCGGAGCGGGCTAAGCAGGCGTACTGGGCAAACTAAATCTTTTTTCGCTCTCGTTTTCATCGATTTCTGGCCCATTTCCGCTGCTTTCTTCGACCCTGTCCCCTCCAGCATCTGCCAGCTTAGTGTTCCACTCTGAAAAGTCGAAAACGAGACTTATCGCGAACACTGCCCTTGAGTAGTTTTTGGTATAAGAAAGGCAAAAAAAATTAACGCTGTTACTGCTGTTCAACGTCGCAGTGCACGTTATGGTATGTTTACACAGAGTGCTGAGTTGATCGCAAAACACTTTGCTCCGGGCGAGATTGAACCAGCATATTCCCTTTCCGGGGGAGATTTACAGAGCAGTTGAGTAAGAGCGCTGCTGGGGCTCCGGTGGTGCAGTGCGATATGACGCTCCCCTGGAAAGGGATTGTGCTGGTTCAATCTCGCCCGGAGTCAAGCGTTTTGCGATCAACTCAGCACTTTGTGTAAACTTACCAAACAAGGTTAAAGCTTAAAACCACTTGCGACCTTTAGAAGAAACTTCTGACGTATTGCAGCGAACACATCGGAATCGACGGAGGGAGCTGGGAAAAGAATACTTTTGAATGTGTCTGTTCAAAAGCTGGGAGTTTGGTTGGCTTCTTCGCTATAAACCTCAAGGGGTTGCCTGCTCAAACATGTGAAAATAAGACATGTTTTTGTATGCGTGCGATGCCTTTAGGTGAACTCTTTAGGATGTCGCGAATCTTTAGGTAGCTGTTCGACCACGGATTATGAAAGGTTATGGTAATCATACCGCATGGGGCATCAACAGTATACTTAACATACCCTGCCACTATCTTCCAAGAAAAAACTTCCTCTCGTGATCAACTCGTGGCTACTCTAGCGGCAGAGTGGCGCTTTTGAAAGGAACAGTCAAAGAAATTCAGACAACGGAACAGAAAGACGAAGACCAACTTCTCCTCCACTCCTGAAAATGAGAAATGGGCGTAAGTTCCCCCATCCTCATATCCTCATCCTTTGCTCCGATTGGTAGAGCTTTTTGTTTACGGTGGGTTACTGTAGGTTCAACGCTCAGGCCCCTGTCAGAGTTGGTGCTATTTGCATGTGTAACCCACCGACACCCCCAACGCCCACCAACACCCACCTGGGGCCGTATTCGCCATCAACCCGCCGGGGAGTCGAAGGGTAGATGAGGTAAAATTTCAGTACAAATTGCGCGCTCCACGGCCACCTCTCGCCTCCCTTGGCTTCCCTCGCGACCGCCGGAATTTTTCGAATCGCATAGCTGAAGAATGGCCGCTTCGCGATGGAATCTTTAACTTTCCGCAGTGGTATCGATACGTAACACAGTTTGCATTTCCATCTTACATGGTGTAAGATGGGTTGATCTGCTCCACTGCCGCGCGCGGTATCATCCCTTCCGCTTCCCTTCGACTTCCCTCGGCGGGTTGTTGGCGAATACGACCCCTGGTCAATACGTATGATTAAACTGATGAGGTGAGGTTGAGAAAATCACTCGGTGTATCCGAATAGAGCTCACCCGAAGTGAAGACGATGATTACGCGGCCAACAGGATTGCACCTGTTCAGAGAAATGGTGAAGGAGAGTAAAGTGAAGAAACGAAGGTAGCAGTGTCGATAGCTTTCTAGTGTTACGCAATGTTTTGTAATCGGCCCGACTACCCTGCGTTTTTCTTATCCCCCGTCATCGTCGTATTGCGTGGATATCGACCGCGTCGGATACACCGGGTGATTTTCTCAACCACACTCCATCATTTTAATCATGCGTATCGACCGGGTGGGTGTTGGTGGGTGTTGGGGGATGTTGGGGGGGGGGATGTCGGCGGGATACACCGGGTGATTTTCTTAACCTTACCCCACCACATTGCTCTTACGTATCGTCCGGGCTGGTCTCGGCGACTGTTGGTGGGTGTTGGGGGGGGGGTGTTGGTGGGATACACAGGGTGATTTTTGCATCCCATTTCCAATGCTTTCTGTGTGTATTGACCGGGCTGGATACGTCTGCTACTCCAAACATGATCTAGGGCTCAGGTCAGCAGTGGTATACCCACCATAATCTACTGCGGTCATTCAAAAACCATAAAACGGCGTCTAGATTGCAGCACACCCCGAGACAAAGTGCCACTATGGAAGCAAGGAGTACAAGTAAATCCTGGTCCCTTCCTTGCCCAGCCATTAGCCATTAGGCAGAAGTTCTTCCATACTTGAAAATTTAGCAGATTAGTGAGAAGGAAAAGGCTGGCTTCTTAGCAGCTCTTGTGTTTTTGGAGAATCATAAACCATTGCACAAACAAGCAGAGCCTTACGTTGTAATCTATATTACTGTCTAAACCTAAGTATTCAGGCGACTGCTCCAGTCAACAATCTTCGCTGCAACAATCATCAGTACGATATTGTACTCTCAGTGCAAGGACGAAAAATCAAAGCACACAAGGTAGTTGGTCGGCCGAACCTTTTTTATTTAGTTGTGTGATGCTGTTGTACTCGACACGAGGTAGATAGTAGTTCTTTATGGCTTACTTTTCAAAGCAACCTCCTTCTTCAGAGCCTGAAAAGATCAAATAAGAACTGCGTTTACCTGGCCAAACATCTCCTAAACTCCACTAAAATCGAGAACCTATTTTCTGTCACGTAGGTGAGAGAGGAAAACAGAGAATATACCGCACCTAGCCAAGAACTCGCTAGTGATCAGAGCAGCGTAGAACGTCGATGAAGGAAAACGCCGTAGACCACCCTTTGAGATGTTAGAAGGCGAGTCTTACGTATGGCCTGAGCTCCCGGGTTATATAGAGACCTTCTCCGTTCCGGTTAATTTGCGGATCCTGAGCCTGTATGAAAAATGCCTCCAAGGTTTTTCGCGCCGCGGTGTCAGTCTCTCGGGCCATTATCTCGACCTTGATATCAAAGTTGTCGCCATTATGCGCAACGACCCGATGCGCCTCAAGCACTGTAGCTTCCCGTTGCCTCTCCTTACCGACCAGGTGTTCTTTGATCCTGACATGCAGGGGCCGCGATGTTTCCCCGATGTATTTTCCGCCGCACAGCTGACAAGAGATCAAATAGACCACACCGCAAGCAGTGCAGTCTCCATTCCTGCCAGCCGGGCAAATCACACAATCGGGTGTGGTACAAATGCGGTCATAAAGACGATTACGAACCAGACACGTTTTCAGGTTGTTTGGAGGAATGTCCACCAAGATCACGGAGTTATGCAGTCCCGTCTTTTTCAGACATTTTCTGATCGCAGCACTCAGTTCGTCGGAGATAAACGGCATTTTGAAGGGAATTTTACCTTCAATTGGACTCTCCTGGTTTTCAGGATGCGAAACAAGGTTTCTGCGCCTGCGCGAATCAAATCCTCTGGAATATCCATTCAGATCGGCTATTTCGCGTGCCCTTTCAATGGATTCCATCTTTTCCTCCTCTCCGGTACACACGCTACTGGCTGTTCGAAACATGTTACTTAAAACAGCTATTTTTGTCTGAGATGGATGTGCGGACCGGAAATGTACGATTATATTTTTACTTTGAGGTTTCCGGTACCATTTTGTAACATGTCCTCCATCACGTAAGTGGACCTGGACATTCAGAAAAGGTAGCCAATTCTCAACAGGCGTTTCCCTGGTGAACCTTATGTTTTCCGATTGAGAGTTCAGAAGGTCAAAGCACTGATCCATCTCTTCTTGTGTGTGGCAGACGATGAAAAGTCATCGATATACCTACAATACACCATGTGGAGGCGGGCCAGTACCGGAGTTTCAAGTTTCCCCATAAAGGCGATCGCGAGAGTGGGTGCTAGCCGCTGTCCCATAGCAAGACCTCTGACCTGCTTGAAATAGCGGCCTGACCACCTGAAAACATTGCAGCTAAGGCTCTCCTTTATGAGCGTCATGATCTGACCAATGGATAACCCAAACATGCTAACAGAACCTTGATTTTGGGTGAGCAACTCGAATACGGCCTCATTGCGTGTTCGTTACTCACATTGGTGTACAACGCGGTCACATCAAAGGACTCCATAAAGGCATGGTTGTTCAAATTAGCGCTGCGCAAATTGTCGAGGAAACCCCGGGTGTTCGGAAGGTGCGCTGGGACAAAGTTTAGCAGTTGTTTTAGGACACAATTGACGAACCAAGCAATTCTATCTGTAGGTCCGCCCACGCAGCTGATAATTGGCCTAACCTTTATCGCGGTGGGGGAAATTGAGGCCAAATCTTCTCCTTGTGGAAGTTTGTGCGTTTTCACGAGTAGGTAGAGGACAGGGCAGCTTGGCGTCTCGATTTTGAGACGAGTGACAAAACTGGGGCTTAAACCAGCCGCCTTTCCCACTTTTACCCACTCCCTGTTCAGTCTGCGATACTGGGTTTGAAATTCCTTTGCGGATGAAGGATTGTAAATTGACACATCCTGGAGGTGGTTTTCCGTGATTGCAGTGTCAATTTGGTTAGGAATTACCACAAACTCCCCTCCCTTGTCACTGACGGACAAACGTATCGCCTTAGACTCAACAGACTGACGAATTTCCCTGATACCGCGCAGTTGGGCAGGAGACAGATTTGGAGAGATGTTTTGCCTGCGCGCCCTTTCGAACACTTTGAAAACCTCGTCCGCAAAAATGCGAAAACTGATGTCAGAAGCTAGGTCAGGATCTTGTTGTTTGAAAAATGTGCTGGGAAAAGGCACTCGAGGCAGGGCTCCAGCTGGGTCGCGGGTCACGCCATCACTGAATCTAGCCTTGTGGCGTAGACGGTCTTGAAGTCCGTGAAGACTACAGATAACTTCGCGCATGGTGACTGCAGAAATAGGTCGAGATAGAGAGAAACTGGGACCCATTTCCAAAACTGAACGCGCATTTTCGGAAAGGTCGAAGTCGCCCAACACGGTAACTCTAGGCTCAGTTGAAACCGGTTCCCTTATGACGTCAATGGGCAAAACACCAGCATTTCCGGAAGATGCGATAGTCAATGCTCCACTACCCGACCCCCGCGACATACTCAAGAGTTTCTCGAATTTCTCTTGTAGAGATTTCTTGACATTAGACCGGATAGAATCACAGATCGTCTTTGATCCGTCCACGATTCTCCTCCAAACGTGATCGCTCAAATATACAACACAATACTGTTCCTTAGACATACACTTACGTAACATAGAAAACATATTATCTCTTCTTGAACGAAGTGCTAGGCGCAGGAGTCGTAGCTCGATGTTGGATATTGAGCGGTCGTTCCTTGGATTGCCGCTTAGGTCCCGTAGGTGCTTTTGAGAAATGAAGTTGGGCACAATACGATGATCGAGACAGCGACGAAGAAAGTGGACAGATTGTTTTGCCACAACGATTTTCTGTCTTAGTGACAATACATCCATTACGAGTCGTTGGAATTGAGTAGGAATATTTCGCATTAATCTCCAAGTGCGACTCTCCATAAACCTCGGCATAATGATATTCCAGTTGTGTGATGCTGTTGTACTCGACACGAGGTAGATAGTAGTTCTTTATGGCTTACGTTTCGGAGCAACCTCCTTCTTCAGAGCCTGAAAAGATCAAATAAGAACTGCGTTTACCCGGCCAAACATCTCCTAAACTCCACTAAAATCGAGAACCTATTTGCTGTCACGTAGGTGAGAGAGGAAAACAGAGAATATACCGCACCTAGCCAAGAACTCGCTAGTGATCAGAGCAGCGTAGAACGCCGATGAAGGAAAACGCCGTAAACCACCCTTTGAGATGTTAGAAGGCGAGTCTTACGTATGGCCTGAGCTCCCGGGTTATATAGAGACCTTCTCCCTTCCGGTTAATTTGCGGATCATGAGCCTGTATGAAAAATGCCTCCAAGGTTTTTCGCGCCGCGGTGTCAGTCTCTCGGGCCATTATCTCGACCTTGATATCAAAGTCGCCATTATGCGCAACGACCCGATGCGCCTCAAGCACTGTAGCTTCCCGTTGCCTCTCCTTACCGACCAGGTGTTCTTTGATCCTGACATGCAGGGGCCGCGATGTTTCCCCCATGTATTTTCCGCCGCACAGCTGACAAGAGATCAAATAGACCACACCGCAAGCAGTGCAGTCTCCATTCCTGCCAGCCGGGCAAATCACACAATCAGGTGTGGTACAAATGCGGTCATAAAGACGATTACGAACCAGACACGTTTTCAGGTTGTTTGGAGGAATGTCCACCAAGATCACGGAGTTACGCAGTCCCGTCTTTTTCAGACATTTTCTGATCGCAGCACTCAGTTCGTCGGAGATAAACGGCATTTTGAAGGGAATTTTACCTTCAATTGGACTCTCCTGGTTTTCAGGATGCGAAACAAGGTTTCTGCGCCTGCGCGAATCAAATCCTCTGGAATATCCATTCAGATCGGCTATTTCGCGTGCCCTTTCAATGAATTCCATCTTTTCCTCCTCTCCGGTACACACGCTACTGGCTGTTCTAAACATGTTACTTAAAACAGCTCTTTTTGTCTGAGATGGATGTGCGGACCGGAAATGTACGATTATATTTTTACTTTGAGGTTTCCGGTACCATTTTGTAACATATCCTCCATCACTTAAGTGGACCTGGACATTCAGAAAAGGTAGCCAATTCTCAACAGGCGTTTCCCTGGTGAACTTTATGTTTTCCGATTGAGAGTTCAGAAGGTCAAAGCACTGATCCATCTCTTCTTGTGTGTGGCAGACGATGAAACAGTCATCGATATACCTACAATACACCATGGGGAGGCGGGCCAGTACCGGAGTTTCAATTTTCCCCATAAAGGCGATCGCGAGAGTGGGTGCTAGCCGCAAAATTTTTATTTATATTTGCAAATGGTTAAAAAACCTTCCCTTTAGAGTTACGCTGAATTCAATGAAAACCCTTGGTGACTTTCCATACACATTAACCTCTATTTAGCGATTGAACCTTGGTAAAAAAATAAATCTCCATCACTCAACGTGCTGCGTGTGCGCGCAACGCTGCTCTCTCCGGATGCAAAGAGCTCTCTCGCTGTCTCTCACCTCCACGAGAAAATCACGGGAATTCGACATTTCTATAGCCTGTTTATCCCATGCCATTCAAAAACATCCTATGCGCTGAAAACCACTCACCGTTTTTTTTCGGTTTAAATGATTTTCTGGGCCCACCCAAGCCGTAGGGAGAGTTTGTTCGGTTAAAAACGCCTTATTGTAAAGATTAAAGATGTCGAATGTCTCGAATTCCGTCAAAAGAAGCTGGGCCTCCGTCAGTCATCTGGCACAATTTGCTGTCAGCCATCATATAAGTAACCGATCAACAATTGATACAATGCAACTAAGGGGAAGTTGATGGAATGTACTTCACGAATACGTGGAAAATTACTTTTCTACACACATCGGTTATTCTTTCCTTATCAGTAAATCACTTGGAATAACGACAAACTTCATTTGATCGTTGGTCAAAACAGCATCTCTAACGATCGACTCCTCCTTTCTGAAAAATCGATTGATATTTTTTCGTTGTGAAAAAAAGAGTTTCCGGGGTTTTTTTTTCTGCGGTTATCTCAACTCAGGCGATTCTCGGCCCCGAAAATAGGAATCGGAGCCGCCTGAAAGTTCGGCTCGTTCTCCCAATCTCCGGGCTACTGCTGTTGCTGTTCGGGCCAACCGGAATAGCCCGGACAGCAACAGCAGTGGCCGGAAAGCAACAGCAGTGGCCCAGACAGCAACAGGAGCCGATTCGCAGATCGAAAAAACGAGCCGAACTGTCAGGCGGCTCGGGGCCGATAATCGCCTGAGAACGTAGCTGTTATATAGGGTGCTAGAGCTTTCACTATATATGGAAAACGCAAAAACGAAATACATCGTGAGCTATGCCTTTAAGGAGAAATCGGCGATACTGCTTGGTGGGAAAATGCAATGCTGCGGAGAGAAATTAGAAAGGCTATCGATTGAGTGGTCTCGCGCAGAGTAGCTACCGTCGAGGCTGTGTTGACTAAGCCGGGCGGCGTTCAGTTGAAACGAGCGCGGAGCGGCCGCGCTCCGTGTGTTCAGATTGCCACGCCACTGTTATTCGAGTGTTTTCGCCAGCCCAATGCTCACATTCTTTTGAATTTAAGGATTAAGAAGTCGAAATATGCTAGGAATATGGGCAGCAGGCTAGCAGAATCACCTGTTGCGCGGGTAATCTAATAGAAGCCGCTATGCACGTCCGCGCCGCGCCCACTTCAACTCAGCGCCGTCCGGCTTAGTCATTGCAGCCTAGACGGTATGTATGTGCGGCTTCCTTATTGATCGACATGGACAATAAGTCATCTCCTGTCGGTTCACTTTCGACCCTCTCTGTTCAGAATGTCCTAACTTCCTCCATACCGTATTTTCGAGCTATGTTCACCACGGAAATGCTTGAAGCGAATCAAACTGAGGTTGTGCTAGAAGGTCAGTCCAAAATTTAAAATGAGTCATAGTTTGCTTTACTTATTCATGTACGGATTTTAAGATATCAACTATGACGCACTTGAACAGCTCGTCTCGTTCGCTTACTCTGGGGAAATGAGTATCTCGGCCGAAAATGTGCCGTCCGTGATGAGAGAAGCGGATTTCCTGCAGATGGTTGGTCATTTTTCCCGGAATTCTAGAAGAATGCTGTCTTTGGCTGTTCAGAAAATCATAGCCTGCTCGTTAGATCTGCAGTTTTTTCAGTTGGATCTTTTTGCTGAGGAATGCGCCGGGTTTTTAAAAGAGCGTCTGTATTGGTGGAATGCTCTAGCGATTCGAGAGCTATGTTCATCCATGGGTTGCAGGTTCTCGTTAGTCATTCTCATGAACCACAACTTTACCCATTTGTTCATTCTCCCCATTTTCAGAGACTCCTTTCAAGCCATTGTGGCATTTGCTGATCGTTTAGCCCAGAAGAATTTTGAATCAGTGTCACGCAGTGAGGAATTCAGTCAACTGTCTGTTGAGGACTTGGTTGAACTGTTGAATAAGGACGGGCTTTATGTGAAGTCAGAAGAAGTTGTGTTTGAAGCGGCGTTTCGATGGATTCAGTGCGATGTGGAACGAAGAAAGGCTCACGCCTCTAGGTAATGAAAATCCACTTGGAAACATTTGTGACCAGGTTTGGAAGAATCGAAATTGAGCAAATCGGTCGTGTGGCCCTCACTGCGGTATCCTTTATTCTTCTCTTACGAGGAAACTATTTGTAACGACAGTGGCGATTTCAATTGAAATGGACACATACCTAGTAGAGTGTTACCCGAATATTCGTTTATTCGAATAATATTCGAATATTCGAATATTCGAATAATTCGAATATTCGAATATTCAAAGAAGTGGATTATTCGGGTTATTCGAATAATCGAATATTCAAAGAAGTGGAATATTCGTTTATTCGAATATTCGAATATTCAAAGAAGTGAAATATTCGGTTTATTCGAATATTCAGCACGAATAATTTGAACAGTCGACAAGATCGCACTTCATTTTGCCCTGATTTTACACTTCAAACATCTTAGCGTAGTGACTACTAATTTCTCACAATTCTTCGGTACCTGATAAATATAAAGTTACTGTGCTTATCTGGATTAAATTCCATTCCGAAATTGCGTCTCGACACGCTTTGCGGCCGCACGCGCTCGAGTCAATCGAGTTCTCAGCTCCAAAGCCGACACGATATGGCTTTTTTTATGCAGTTTTCTTCAATTCTGTTTGGTCTCCAGTTTCTAAAACCCACCTAGAGTCAACAGATCGGCAGCTGCGGCGCTGGAAACTCTTCCGACTCGAAAGCGCGCGGCCACAAAGCGTGTCGAGACGCAATTGCGGACCGGAGTTTGACCCAGATAAGCACAGTATAGCAGGTATTTCCAATAAATCGCTCGTAGGATTTTGTCAAAACGCTAGAAATGCCCATTTCACCTTTAGTTAGGGGGGAACCTTACTTGGAGCGATGTTATCGCAGTCAGAAGGGTGATGTAGTACTGGTCGCCGCGCGCGACAAAGGAATCGAGAAGTCGCGGTTATGTCAGCCGTCGCACGCGGCGTTTGCGTGGCAGCTGCTACGCGCGACGGCATCGCGCTCACATCGCGTCTAAACCATAGTTTTTTGCGCGATGCCTGCTGTTTAGCGCGCGTTCGCAATTACATCACATCGCAGCGCCCTGCACTGCGATGTGGGAACATCGCGGGAGCTTTTTTTTGACATTTCGTGGTTTCCTCCTGTTTTGATCTCTCCCTCTTCTTTCTCTTATTCCCTTTTCATTCTGTGTCTCCTTGAGCTCGGTTAAACCACTCACGACCGCACGCGTCGCCTACCACTTCGAACCGCACGCTTTTAGAAAATCGAAATCTCTGCCAGAAGGACGAATTTCGAAGCTTTCTCGTGTTCAATGTATTACCCTATCCTAAACTCGACTGCGGAAGTCGTGGTCCGTCGGCAGCTCCGCTATAGCAGTATGCTCAGATTTTTGTGAAATAGCTGAGGCTCAATCGGAAAAATTGTTGCGAAAACATTTTTTCGAGCACATTATTAGTTATTTTCCTTTCACTGCTGTTTCTCAGCTCTCTCACGTTCTGTTTATCTGGAGACGTGCCACGACCATGACTAAACCTACCACGACCCTGAAACATCGTGTTTCTTCAATTTAAAGATTTTATTTACATATTATTCAACAGAAGACTTAAACATCTCATTCATTTTTCCTTTTATGCGCAGAATTTTCGCGAAACCGAAACGACAGCGAAAATAAGCTTGAAAACTTTTAAAACCCTGCTCTTTCATATTTGTGCATGTTTGGGTGAGGACGCGAAACGGCGTCGAAGTATGGTTTCTCTTTAGCGCGATGCGATGTGTTGGCGCGATGTACATCGCAGAGCAAATCACATCGCGCGCGATTTTCGTGGCGCGATGTAAGTAAGGTTCCCCCCTTATAGAGAAAAGTCTAAATCTCGAGCGGCTCATAAGTATAGCAACACTTGAGCAACATGGAAATTTCTTACGATGATGGCCAGAATGAGCCATTTTCATGTGTATTTTCATGAAACTGGTTCGAGGTGATGCTATTTGTCTACTTTCCCGGGGAACTTCACCTGAATTCTGACGCAAAAGCCCAAATTCTCTCCTTCCATAATGCTGGACGTGGATTTCGATGGTTTCCAGCCACCTAGGACGACTAGCTGGATGTAGTCTCAAGTTCGCGCCACATCCTGAGCCACTCAACGTCTGTTGTCGCCCAGACGTCTCATGGAGCTGGGAAGCGAAATATTACACGGCGAGTTCCCAGTGACATGGTGTCGGTCTCAAAGACTAACTACGAATTCTCGCTGAGATTCCGAAGTAGGGCACGGCTAAGCAGCACTAGGAAGTTCGCCATCGCATAAACCGCGCATAACTCAACTGAACTCAACTAAGCTAAACCAAACTAGACCGAAGCAGGCCACAAATTTGGAGGCAATTTAGCGGCTATTTCACGGCGAGCATTATTTGGCGACTATTTCGCAGCCAGCATTAATTGGCGGCTATTTCGCGACTATTACTCGGGAAAAGGCATTTTGCGTCTGTTTCGCGGCTATTTCTCGGCCAAAACTCAGAGCACACGCTCGTAAACGTGGTTGAGATAACCACGGAAATATAATGGTATGGCTCAGAACACAACGCCTACGCATTTTGAAGCGTCGAAAACGACCCACAATGACGCTACACGTGTGAGAAGTTGGCCCCGCCCCGTATCTGCCCGCCCTTGCATTTGCGTCCTCCTCCAAAAAAGGGGTTCTGGGCCATTCCCACCATCGGCGACGCTTGTGGGTGGTACAATGAGTACAATAAGTGAGCCATACACATCGACAATGGTGGGAATGGCCCAGCACTCCTGTTTGGGGAAGGACGCAAATACAGGTGCGGGGCCGAATCCTCAGTCGTTTAGCGTCACTTGTGATCGTTTTCGACGCTTGAGAATGCGTAGGCGTTGTATTCTGAGCCATGCCATTCAACTTCCGTAGTTAGTATCTCAACCACGTTTACGAGCGTGTATGCTGACTTAAAGGCAGTATTCACGATAAAAGTCGTTTTTCTGTTTTCCCGCCTATCTTGAAAACGGCCCCATGCTGATTCCAATGATAACTCTGAAATCGTACAAGACCTTCTGGGAACGGAGTTATGGTCCCTCAAAGATTGAGCTAAGGAAACATGGTGGACGAGTTGTCCAAGGCTTGTAACTTCAGTCTTTTGCAGCCGATCTAAGCGAGCTGACCTGAGTAGAGAGAGAAGCTGAGAATGAAGGGAAGAACGGGGCTAATGATTGGAAAACATCGCTCACCTCACGATCTCGAGCATTCATTTGTTCACGTCGGTGGGCGTGTGTTGCGCTCTTGAGGTTTGCAATGCGCTCGAAGTGGCAACTTCGGGCTCTTGTGGAGCTTTTCCTGGCTCGTTTTCATACGTTCTTTCGACGTAAACGTTACCGTGTGCCCCTCCACTACCCATTCCTAGTGGAAACTGAAACACATTTTTATCGTGAACACTGCCTTTAGGTGATAAGAGTGCAGCCGGTTCAATTACCCAAGTATGCAGTACATTGGCCCCGCCCAGCATCTGGAAGCCCTGCCCATCCGGTGGCGGCCTCAGTGGAGGTTGGGCGACCCAGCCGCGACGCGTGGGTCTACCGACTACGCTGCGAGTCGTTGTGTCGACCGCGACGCGTGTCGGTTTGCCGACCGCGACGCGTGTCGGTGTGCCGACCGCGGTGCGTGTAGGTGTGCTGACCGCGATGCGTATCGATGCGCCGACCGCGACGCGGGTCGGTGCAAAGTAGTTCCTAAGCCACATAAAAGTCTTGCTGGATGTGAACCGCTGCTAAATAGGCCGCTAAACGTGACAGGTCAAAATGTCAACAGACCGACATCAGGCGGACGTCGCTGGGCAACGGGCAGCTGTCAGGCTTACAATGCGAGCGATTTGACTTGTCAAGAGGGTGCAGTTGATGAGATGACAACTTCTCAACCTGTTGTCGATGCCCCAGTTTGCCCGAGTGGATTGGATGGGATAGTACGCAATAGTGTTCCCCAAATATTCGTTTATTCGAATAATATTCGAATATTCGAATAATTCGAATATTCGAATATTCAAAGAAGTGGATTATTCGGGTTATTCGAATAATCGAATATTCAAAGAAGTGAAATATTCGTTTATTCGAATAATCGAATATTCGAAGAAGTGAAATATTCGAATTATTCGTTTATTCGAATATTCAAAAAAAATTATTCGTTCCAACACTCTAATACCTAGTATACATTGGATCCGACTCATTGACGATAATTTCAAAAATCGTTCCTTTCTGCTTTACCCTGAACTTAAAGGTTTACGTTTGGATGTATCTGGACTAAAAAGACAGAATGATCTCAACTTTCAAGTAACTAGGAGATTCTGTGACAAGAAATTCTAAAATATCCGATTTTTTTCGGATATCCGAATCATTTCAAATAATCTTTTTTTCACGAACACTCAAGATGAAGTCGACGACAAATTTGTCCTCGTATGAATGTTATCATGAGTTCCGATAGGAAGACAGTCTTTTCTTCAAGCATTAGGTTGATAGTGAAGAGAAAAACAGTTTTTGCCGTTTTCCGAAATGAGTCGGATCCAATGTATAATACCTAGTAGGAGGAGCGCTCACAACTCAGGCGATTATCGGCACCGAGCCGCCTGACAGTTCGGCTCGTTTTTCCAATCTGCGAGACGGCTCCTGTTGCTGTCCGGGCCACTGCTGTTGCTTTCCGGGCCACTGCTGTTGCTGTCCGGGCTATTCCGGTTGGCCCTAACAGCAACAGCAGTAGCCCAGAAATTGGGAGAATAAGCCGAACTGTCAGGCGGCTCCGATTCGTTGCGGCTCGGGGCCGAGAATCGCCTGAGAAGGGAAGTGCCTATAGCGTTAAACGCATTTGCGAACACGAATTCCATTATGAATATTTTTCGGCCTCTATATTCAAACTGCGTAAGGTTTGTCCGAATGGGATAGTCCGCTCACGCGGTCGGCGTGCGTGTCGAACGGTCGTCGCTAAGACATTTTTCGAAAGAAATTTTCCACGGCTGCGGACAGCTGACTGCGGTACCGCTCATCACCCGCCTAATAATCCTGCTAATAGATTCACAAGCTCAGAAAATGCCTGCGCGACGGCTGCTGGACACGTACGCCCACAGTATACAATACCGGCCATAACTTCTGTCCCAAAGCGCGTCGGCGACGCGGAATCGCGTCGAAAACGCCGTTTTCGTTCGGAGTGGACTTTTTGAGAACCTGAAAAAACCATTCGATTCCTCTCGATGAGGAGATAATGACTATATGTTCAGACTTGAGAAACGCTCGAGTCTTAACCTAGTTTTGGCCTATTTTCCCTAAAAGGAGTCAAAATCTTTGTGAGTGGTTACTTTCTGAATCCGAAAACACTAATCGCTTCCTCTCGTCGTCCTGATTCCAAAAATCTTTTCCAGTTCAGAAAAATGTTACTTCTTGACATAGTTATGGCATGTTTCGCCCACCCAAAGAGTAGGAATGCTATATCAACGGCGAAACTTGAACGTGAGCATCACCAGTATAGTTGTGTCGTAATTCTGACTTCAAAGCTTTCTCTGTACCTGGAAAAGTGTGATATTTGACTCATAATCTTTCTTAGTTTTATATGAACTCGGTCTTGGCGATGGTCTCCTTCAATTTCTCGGTTCTCCGCGCTCTCCACGCTATGGCTGCCCTCCCTGTCTGACGCACTCCTCGCTGCCTGTACTGCCTCGCTCGAAGACAGTCCCCCAAAACCGAATAGAATTTCGAGGAGCGGAGACGGAGTGGAGAGTCAGTATTATGAAAGCCCGGTATCTGAAAGACCAAAGGTCGAAATGGGAGAGGAGTAAACATCATGGGTGTTCTCTGAGATATTGCTATAGCGAGACGGAACGCTGGTCGACTCAGAAAAGGAAGCAGGTATCTGAACAGGTGGTCCGGATTGAATCAGGATCACGGGTGAATCGGGACAGGAGTTAGCGTTATGGGTGGTTTGCCCCTGGTTTATTAAACCCTATTCTCACACTACGGTGAGTATTTCAGTGGTTATAGACCACCAAGCCAGCGCGCGCGGTCGCGGCGCGCACAGCATTGATTCGTTTCCCACTCATCATTGAGCACTCTTCCAGGAATGCGGATGTAAAATCATGTCATAAAAGAAAAGTATCGCATCCTCACTCAATGAGAAAAATTCATTTTCACCTAGTTTAGAAAAATCCTCAGTATTAGCTCAGTTTAAAAAGAAATAACCATCAGTGCCATTCTGAAAATTCTCTGTTGTCGGTCAGTGATTCCGCGGTTATAGACCACCCAGCCAGCGCGCGCGGCCGCGGCGCGAACAGCATTTATTCGTTTCCCTGCGCAGAGTGTGACTCATCATTGAGCACTCTCCGGCAATCATTCAGTACCAGGAAAATATTGAATCCACATTTATTAGCAGAGAACACATTTTTTTACGAGGTGAGTTAAATACTCCAACAGAAATTGCAAAAATATCTACAATTAAGGAAACAACAATTGAACACAGGTTTCCAACCAATTAATAAAAGTTACTCTTTCCAATCGAACGCCTGGTTTTCCTGGCCAGCCGCTCCCTGAAGCTCATCAGGATCATTCAACCCGCTGATGTTCTTGCGCAGACGACGTGCTCTGCTGTTGATCTAGTCCTTCGCTCTCTTCCACATCTGCTCTCGGAGGTGGGCGGGTACGTCGAAAAACTTATACAAGCACTAAAAAAGGCTTTAAGAGGCTATTGTAAATCCATATAAAAATTTTCAATCTCAACTTCTGCATGAATTGCACTTCATCCGCGGACTGCACGCGGTCATCCAGTGCTTTGTCCAGCACGTCCGTTTGATCTTCGTAGATCATTTCTCCGAGTTTTCTCACAAACTTTAGCGGATTTTGTTATGTCTGTTGAAGTATTTTTTCTACCTTGGTACAATTGTGATTTTTGCTAATAAAACGTGGATTCAATACTTTACTGGTACTGAATGATGGCCGAAGAGTGCACAAAGATGAGTCCCACCCTTCGCCTGGGAAATGAATAAATGTGTTCGATTGGAAGGAGTAACTTTTATTAATTGGTTGGAAACCTGTGTTCAATTGTTGTTTCCTTAATTGTAGATATTTTTGCAATTTCTGTTGAAGTATTTTACTCACCTCGTAAAAATGTGATTTTTGCTAATAAATGTGGATTCAATATTTTCCTGGTACTGAACGATTCCCGGAAGATTGCTCAATGATGAGTCACACCCCTCGCCTGGGAAACGAATAAATGCTGTGCGCGCCGCGGCCGCGCGCGCTGGCTGGGTGGTCTGTAGCCGCGGAATCGCTGACCGACAGTTTTCAAAATGGCACTGTTGGATATTTCTTTTTAAATTGAGCTAATACGGAGGATTTCTCTCAACTAGGTGAAAATGCGTTTTCTCATAAACGAGGATGCGATACTTTTCTTTTATGACATGATTTTACATCCGCATTCCCTGATGAGTGCTCAATGATGAGTGGGAAACGAATCAATGCTGTGCGCGCCGCGACCGCGCGCGCTAGCTGGGTGGTCTATAGCCACTGAATTACTCACCGTAGTGTGAGAATAGGATTTAGTAAACCAGGTAAACCAGAGACAAACCACCCATAACGCTAACTCCTGTTCCGATTCTCTCTTGATGCTGATTCAAAACGGACCACCTGTTCAGATAACTACTTTCTTTTCTGAGTCGACCAACGTTCCGTCTCGCTATATAAATATCTCAGAGAACACCCATGATGTTTACTCCTCTCCCATTTCGACCTTTGGTCTTTCAGATACCGGGCTTTCATAATACTGACTCTCCACTCCGTCTCCGCTCCTCGAATTCTATTCGGTTTTGGGGACTGTCTTCGAGCGAGGCAGTACAGGCAGAGGAGTGCGTCAGGAGAGGAGAGCCATAGCGAGGAGAGCGCGGAGAACCGAGAAATTGAAGGGAGACCATCGCCAAGACCGAGTTCATATAAAACTAAGAAAGATTAAGAGTCAAATCGCGCACTTTTCCAGGTATAGAGAAAGCTTTGAAGTCAGAATTACGACAACACTATACTGGTGATGCTCACGTTCAAGTTTCGCCGTTGATAGAGCATTCCTACTCTTTGGGTGGGCGAAATATGCCATAACTATATCAAGAAGTAACATTTTTCTGAACTGGAAAAGATTTTTGAAATCAGGACGACGAGAGAAAGCGATTAGTGTTTTCGGATTCAGAAGGTAACCACTCACAAAGATTTTGACTCCTTTTAGGGAAAATAGGCCATAACTAGGTTAAGACTCGAGTTTTTCCCAAGTCTGAACATATATTCATTATCTCCTTATCGAGAGGAATCGAATGGTTTTTTCAGATTCTCAAAAAGTCCACTCCGAACGAAAACGGCGTTTTCGACGCGATTCCGCGTCGCCGACGCGCTTTGGGACAGAAGTTATGGCCGGTATTGTACATTGGATCCGAATCAAAAATTTTTGGATACTCGGATTTCGAATAACTCAAAAACCAGAGTCCGTGGATATCCGAATCAAACGGATAGATTCAAAAACGCAACATCGGATAATCCGGTTCAGTCGGATAGGGGGGCTAAACGGATAGTCGGATTTCGGATCAATCCGAAAATTACGTATTTTCGGTGATTCAGATTTTGGATTACTCGGATTTTGAGCTTTTTATTCGGTGAGTCGGAATCCGAATATCCGAGTCGGATATCCGGTCGGATACAAGTTGGTATAATGCGAAAAGTCCATCCAAAATCTCTAGTCCGGCGAAAATCTTCACGAAAAAAAAAGGATTTTCTTCTGTACCATGACTGAACAATTCATTGATACTCATCTACTATATCTCCGAAAAAGTGTGTTTCTTCTTTACAATATCTTCGGAGTAAGTTTAATGTTTAAGCATTAGTATAAATGAGCATCTCGAGGGGACTATCCTAAACGGGGGGGGGGCACTCAAGTAAAAGCCAGAAATAAAATGAACCACCGATCTATTACGCTGTCAATCGAAGGGTTTCTATAGAATTTTATATACAACAGTGATTGATAGCCGCATCAATCATCTTTTGTCAGATTTTTCATTGATTTCTATGAGGTGGGTCATTTCACTACTGACTTTTACTTGAGTGCCCCCCCCCGTTTAGGATAGTCCCTCACGAGTACCAATCCCCCACATCGAATGCCTAGATATCCTTGAGTTCCTATCAAAACCTCTTCGAAAAGAGCTGCCCGTTTGATCAATACACATGGTTTTTGGGAGCCAATCGTACCCTCAATGCGCCATCTTCGCACAAACAAATCAAACGAAGAGGATCAATGTCATCCAGGGGTATAACGTAGTTTGTCGCTGTCATGAGCGACAGGCATGCAATCTAGCAAAATTCGCGGCGTGACCCGCATTGGAGCAACGGCATCGGCCGACGTAGGAGCAGTAATCGCGCGTCTGTCGCAGCGACGTGTTGCGGAGGGCTGACAAACCGCAAATGTGCAGAGGCCTGTTGCTGCCACTGTCGCTGTCGCTATGCAGTGCACTGCGACAGAAACAGGTTTAGGGGAATGGTATGATTTGGCGACACACGTCATTCTGCACAGCGAACGCCTGTCGCGGAACTCCCGCCCTTTCGACCTATCGCTGTCGCAGTGCACTTCACAGCGACAGTAGTAGAGGCACGCTTTGCCACATTTGCAGTGCCGCTGCAATCCACACTCGAAAACTGTATCTATGACGACCGACGTCGTTGCCACGCTGCGAAGCCCGCGGCGATTCGTGTTAGACTGCATGCTTGTCGCTCATTACAGAGAAGATGCACCAAACCCCTTGAAGGCAGCGTTCACGAAGGAATATGATTGTCATGTTTTTCCTGGGAAAGTATTTCTTGGTTCGTTGTACGATCTATAAGAAAAAAGCACGAAAAAATCCCGTTTGAAGTTGAAATAGCCGTCTAAAATCGGCAGATTTTTCGCTGGTGCACGACTGAAGTGATGCTATCGATACGGCCTTTCTAGAGCTCTACGTCTATGTTATACTCTATGTTATACTTCTTTAACACCAACAGTTTTGTACTTGTTTTGTGTAAAAAAATTGTGTGTACACTCGTAAATTACATTACTAGTTGCTGTGCACGTGGTAGAATTTTGACCAGACACAACAGCAAATTCCATTTTCTACGAGCGACGCTGTGCACCTGTGCACGGATTGGCATCTTTGTGCCTTATTAACTCTAATCTTAGCGCATTTGTAGCCGCGGAGCCTTCGCAGTTCTTCAGCTGTTCTCGAACAACCCAGATTTCCGCAGTTTTCTCCAATACTCTTTTTATCGGGATCACTGCCTTTAAAGGGCAGGAGATGCGTGACAGGCTGTCGCCGTCACTGCGCAGAGCGAGGGGACCGCGTGTCGCAATAGTATACTATATCCCTTATGCGCAAAATCTGCGCTAACGATGCGCAGAGAACGCGGCGGAAATTTCGCCATGCGCGCCCATTGGATGTCCGGAGTGTAAATACGCACCTGCATGGCTACACTATAATGAAATGTCGAGTCATGAAATCATATATTACCCTTTTTTGAATAACAGTACATGCCGAATCTACCGACACATCCGTTCCGAATCATGACATATTTCGGATATTCGGTATCCGAGTCATTATCCGACTCATGGCACCTTTTGGTGAATCGAATTTTGAATCATTCGGATTCTGACGTTTTTTTCGGTGAATCGGATTTTGGATCACTCGGATTTTGACGTTTTTTCGGTGAATCGGATTTTGGATCATTCGGATTTTGGCGTTTTTCCGGTGATTCAGATTTAGGATCATTTGTAGCTTGGTGTAGAGAATATAGTAATAACCTTTATGTAGACGTAGTAGTTGATGTAGCAGAATAGGCGAACAGCAGGTGAAGAATAACTGTGAGTGCAACGAAATCGTGGCCCTTTATAGGCCGGGGGTACAAAGTACACAGGGTGGTCATCAACGATTTTCTCCAATATCGTAGTTAACAATTATCAGGTGAGATCAAACACAAACTAATACTGATATTATCACATCCTGGCCTTCGGGAAAATCGTCTCCGGCGATTATCCTTTCATGACGCGCTGACGATGGGCGGACTGCTTCATATGGCGCGACTGCTTTTCCTTCTCCTTCCTTGCGTTCCTGAGGTACATCGCCTGCGGCTTGGGAGCGGTTTTGCGTTTTGGCTTTGGCTCGTCTTCTCTTTCAGCTGTGGTCGGCTTTTCGTCCTTGGTCGATATAGAGTCGTCGTCTGCAGCGCGTTTCCTCGGAGCGATATCGAACTGCGGTAGCGAGAGTGATGAAGCTGCTTCTTCCCGAAGCTGCTGGAGAAAGATTAGTACTTGCCAACTCTGGAAGCGATCATTCCCTCTGCGAGGACTCACTCCCAGGCTGAGTGCGGGGTGCGAAAATGGCACAGCATCCTTAAAATCGCTGTAGTGGTCGATGACTCTGGCATCGAAACCTCTTGCAGGTCCTGTTAGGAACTGATTTACCTCCGCGCACACCTCACCGATCCTTTTCCACTCGCCGGCGAGCCGTTTTTCAAACGGTGGGGGGGGGGAAGTCGAGTGTGCCTCCGCATTGAAGGTGGGGTTCCACAGCCTGGAAACACTCACGTAGCTCGTGGCTTTTTGGCATGGTCTCTGACCAAACCGACACGATAGCTGCTGATATCGGCTTCTTATTCAGCTGATCCGCCAAGTCTCTGAGATTCGTGTAAATTACAAACACAACAGCAGCGTGCTCCTTGATGTGCGTCTTCACCCTTTCGAACGAGCATGGTAACGCCACGAGAGTAGGATTGGCTGACATGTCATCCTCACAAGCATTCGCAATCTGATTGCGGCGTACTACAGCTCGGGAGTAGTACGAGGAGATATCGTACCCGAGGTGATGACTGAAAACGGGAGGATGCTCGAAATTCATCCCATCCTTTTCATGCAGGGCGGATGCAAAATCGTGGCAGAACTTCTCGTGAGCGGCGATCGCACACGACAATCCGAGCACACTGAGGTACGTAGAGCTCTTCTTAAGCAGCTCAGCCTCCTTTATGTTTATGTTTATGTTTATGTTCATTACATTTACATAAGGCAAATGCGCGAAAAAAATCACAAATACAAAGCAAGCAATAAGAAAACACACAAACACAGAGAAAAAATGGCCGTTAAATGAGAGAAAAAAAAACACCACTAAAGCCAAACCGATCCCTCCCGAAAAAAGGGGAAAATTATTATGCTAAATTCCAGAAGAGAGTAAAATCCTCGAGACCTGCCTTCTGAACTGACCCAAAGGGAGAGTACCAGAGACCCTTCTCGTTATTTTCAAATATGAACTAGCAGCCCGATGTGGAAATGATCTCACCCTCACACTGGTAAAAGGACGGCTGAGGAATATCTTCGTTCTCTCACCCCTAGTGTTCGATTCGACCAAGTTAAAATAGGGTTTAAGACTGAAAATGCCCCTATTCCCCAGAAGCTTGTGGACCATGCAAATGTCAAACACTTTCCGTCTAGAATCTAGCGTAGTTAGCCCAAAATACTTGTTTCTTATATGCGCCCTGGGTATTTTGGCATTCAAGAAGCCACCAATACGGAATACTAGTTTACGAGTAAAACTATTCTGGACTTTTTCAAACGCTCCAATATTCTTTTTCGTGTACGGAGAAAACTACTGATCCAGATTCTACAATAGGCATTATATAGGTCTTGTACGCTCGGAGCAAAACCTGCTTTTTTTGTGGATATTCCCTTGAAAATCTGGAAAATACGCCTGTGACCCGACTGACATTTTATTCTGATATGCTCAGAGAAATCCAATTTACTGTTATAGTGGAAGCCAAGATCTCGAACAAATTCAACCGCTGGGAGCGCAAGGCCATCGCACGTATAGAAATGTGTCGTGGGTTCTGGAATTTACTTGAACTCGCATGAATACAGTCTTTTTGTGGCGCGAGGGCAGCTGCCATTCCTTCGCCCAGCCAACCATCAAGTCAATAGCCTCCTGTAGCACTTGGGTGTCGAGTGGTTCCGAAATCACCTTGTAAAGTTTTATGTCGTCCGCATAGAACTTCATCGTAACAGCTTTGTCCCGAAAAATGATAGGAATGTCCGCTGTGAAAATACTAAACAATATTGGTGATAATACACCCCCTTGCGGCACCCCGCTCTCTATGTTTTTCACCTCAGAATAGCAATCCTCGACTCTCACCTGAAACGTTCTTCCAGATAAGAATTGGGCGAGCCATTCTATCAATATCGGATGAAACCTCAGATCTCGTAGATTTGACAGCAGTTTCGAGTGCGAGACACGATCAAATGCCTTTGCAAAGTCAAAGTAAATGACATCGCAACTGCACCGCTTGTCAAGGGCCTCCGTCCAATCATTTATGCATTCCAGAAGGTTCGTTTCTACAGACCTTCCCGGGACAAAACCATGCTGGCTCCTAGGAACGATATTTTGCGAAAAGAGGTGTAAGACTATGTGATCCTTCAGCACCTTCTCGAACAGCCTGCAGAACAGTGAGGTGATACTAACTGGCCTATAATTCCCTGGATCAGCAGCCGGCTCTTTCTTCAATAAAGGTGTAACAAAGGAGTGCTTCCAGCGAGCTGGAACCTCACCATACATAAGAGACTGGTTGTAGATATAGGCCAAGGGACCACAAATAACTGGTGCAACTTTTTGAATGAAAAAAGAGGAACGAAATCAGGGGTGACCGAGGGAGATTTAGGCCACTTCTTCAACAATTCCTGCAATTTCGTTGAATGAAACCAAGGAAAATCCGCCATAGGCTGAGTACCCAAGAATGACGAAGATGGACTGTTCCCGTCGTCTGATTGGAATTGTTCCGCGAATTGGTCAGCTAACATGTTTGCCTTATCATACGCCGATGTCGCCAGGAATGCACCCTTTCTAAGGCAACCGATATGACTCTTTTCTTGCAACTTTGAATTTAGATACCTATAGAAGTTCCTGTCTCCCGACTCGATCTTTTGCTTCTCAAGGTAACTATTGTACTTATCCAACTGAGCATGGAACCTTTTCGCAAAATCATTATACGCCTCCCAAATTCCAGTTCTCCTTGCCTCATGGAAAAGACACTCACGGTGTTCAGCCATTTTTTGCAAGTGAGCAGGTAGGCGGATTGACTTAATGGAAGACACAAGCTTCCACGGAACATGCAAATCAATAACTGCATGGATAACAGATAAGAAAAGCTCATATTTCTCATTTACACCGCTAGCCGATTCTAACAGACTAATCCAGTGAATTTGGCTCAAGTGGTCACAAACGGCAGTATAATCGCAATTAGCATATACCCTTCGATAAACCGGAGTACTAAGTGTTTCACAACATTGAATGTCGAATGAAATGCTATTGTGATCGCTCAATCCTACAGGCGGCAGAATTTCTAGGTTTCCGAGTAAGGTTTCATGGCTGGAGAAAACTAAATCCAACACATTTTGACCTCTAGTAGGCTCCCGCACAAGTTGGAAAAGGCCGTAACTATAAACTAGTTTCTCCAAGCAAGCCAAATTCGATGCCAACACATCACCTTCATTGCTCCGAGCGAAGTCGGGTAAGTTGAAATCCTCCACAATGATTGTGTGCAGTTCACACGCTATTAAATCACTCAAAACCTTGACTAGCATTTCCGTTTTCACGGAATCACAAAACGGAGCCCTATACACAACTATGACCCGGAAGCTCGAGCTTTCATGGTAAAGATCGACACAAAGCATCTCATAGGCATGTTCCACCGACTCCGAGTAAATCACAGACATTGACAGCCTCCGATGAACCAATAACATAACCCCACCTCCAGACTTCTTACTACGATCGCACCTCTTGGCTTCGTAATCCAGAGCTAAATTACCCAATAAAGTTGAAACCATTAGACTAGGCTTGAGCCACGTCTCTGTAAAGGCGTAAATATCATATTTGTGAGAAAGAACTAGATCAATATGCCCCCTATTTTTCGAAACGGATCTTACATTAGCGTAGAAACACCTCAAAACACTACAAGGATACCTGAGAGGAATAGTCAGTTTTCCTGATTGGGAGGCGACAATACATTAACAATGCTAGGCACAACGGCTACCGGCGATCTCGGTGTGGTAGAAGAACTTAACGCTATTGAGGAATCAACGTGAGCAATGGGTACAGCAGCCACTGGTGATCCCGAAGTTCTAGGAGCACCTACATCATCAATCGTACCGACACTCTGCCGGCGAACACGAATCCTGTCCCTCTCCTCCTTAGTTAGAGAGGGTCTAATATAGATCCCCTTGGAAGAGAAGGACCTGAGCCAATGAGCTCGACGGCAAACCAAGCCAGCATGGAACGAAGATGGTAGCACCACCTTGATTAACCGCGGTCGACCAGTACCTGGTTTGCCCATTCTATAAACCGACTTGGGACTACACTCCACGTTTAGATGATCTAGAACTTTACGAATCACATCAGAATCGGACAACACACGATTCAACGGCACTCTATTTCCCGACTCTAATACCCCAGAGATAACAATAGAACGCTTCCTTTCATGCTCTTCTGGAGAACAGGTCACAATAGGAACACCATGAGTCTCACGAGAATCCGAAGTATGAGAAAGCTGAACCTTAAGCTCAACAATTTCTGCCTGCAATGAGGCATTACTCTTAAGCAAGTCACTGTTCTCAGCTTCTAGTGCCTTGTTAGCATCTACTAGTTCCATATTTCTCGAGACAACTGAATCGAACATTTCCTTCATGGAAGAGAAATGACTTATCACTAGCTTCAGGTGAGTAGGTAGCGACTCATCTCTCATCAGCTGCTCGATAGCTCCCGCAAAGTCCAGAGGCTGTTGCGATCCCGCTCGTTTGGCCGCTCCTCTTGTCTGAATGATAGACACAGGACAACCTGTAGACGGCATGACACGAAATGAAACAACAGCGAAACGGATAGACCTGATAAGGTGGCTTTTTGTTGTCGATCGAAAATTTCGCACCCCGCCACAGAGGTACTCGCAGAGGATCCTCAGCACGTTGTCACGAACGGCATAAAATCGACTGAGACAGTAACCGACGCCAGACACCAGAATCACCCAATCGCCTCGCCTCCTCTCTTGCGACTACGGTCACACCTCAAACTTGGGTAATTAAACCTTTGTCTAGTCTCTATCCCTTTAAACCTTTGTCTTTATGTCTTTATCCCATTAAACCTTTGTCTTTATGTCTTGTCCCCACTGGGGATCCAGAGCAATTGATGCCACAGATGCAAGTTCGATCATATTTTTCACTTTCTTTGTTCTCGCCAGATTGCAACGCAGACCGGGTAACCCAACTTGTGCACGTTTTTTGAAGATTCCGCACGAGCATGGATACAGGAGATTGAGCGGATCTCCGTCAGGATTTCCGATCGCGAGCCTGAAACAGATCACTTTAGTCTGAGCAGCTTTCCGAGGCCTGCCTCTTTTCTTCCTACTTTTCAAGGTTTTTACGGGTTCATCACCTACACCTAGAGGAAGTTTACGTAAGAGATCGAACTGTACCCTTTTTGGTTCTTCCTTCCCATTAATTAAGCTTATTGTTGCGCTGTTTTCGCTAAGCTCAATGATTCTGAAGGGCCAGACCATTCGTTCGTCAACTTTGGGAACCTGCCCGCGGCCTTCTCAGACGGAACGCGCATGTACACCCGGTAGCCCAAGGAAAGCGGCCTCTCGCGTACTCTATTGTCTCTATCGTAGGCGCGTTTCATACGATCTCTTGTCTTCTTGTTTTCTTCACGAGCGAATTCTCGTGCAAGGCTTACACCGATTAGCATTTCTTGTACATATGTTTCGATATTCACCATATATTGCTCGGGTGGTGCCGAAGATGTTTTGCTCGGTATATTAACATCAAAACCGTGTAGGAGAAAAACTGGTGACTCTCCGGTTGACTCGTGTACAGCCGTGTTATATGCTACTACACAATACGGAAGAAGTGTATCCCATTCCATGGGAATATCAGTTTTCTTCCTCAGAATGTTTATCAGTGTGCGATTCAGTCTTTCAGTAGCACCGTTTTCTCTAGGGTTGTAGCCTTTCGTGAAAATTTGGTTGAACCCTAGGATTTTCGATAGCTCCTTCATTAAGCCATTGTCAAATTCTCCACCCTGGTCTGACAAGACACACTTTGGGAATCGACAACCATCAGCCATCCAACGTTCAAAGAAAACTTTGGCCACCTCTTCTGCATTTTTAGACTGAAGTGGGTAGGGGCCACCGAATTTAGTGAACAAGTCAATGACCGTTAGGACATATCTATTTCCACTAGTGGTCTGACCAAGTTCAAGAATGTCGATCCCTACCATTTCGTACGGTTTTGTTGTGACTATCGGCTTGAGCGGTGGTGTCATTGTCTGTTTGGGATTGAACAGGAGACATTGCCTACAGTCTTCTGACCATTGCATTATATCTCTGTGCATAGTTTGCCAAAAATACTTCTTTGACAATGTGCGTAGGACTTTCTTTGCGCCGAAATGGCCCGCTAGCATAGCAGAGTGTTGCTCATCGAAAACACTTTTCCGCAAGCTCTTAGGTACCACTCGCTTAGCAGTTTGCTGCGTAAGTATTACGAGGTAACCGTCGTGCATAGCGAAGTCTGCTGCTTTAAGTTTCTTTGAATAGCCGGGAAGGTGACTTGCGGTATCTAAAGCATTGTTTTCTAATGCTCTTAGAACCTTCGAGTATGTGGAGACACTTCTCAGTTCTTTTGTCCAAGCGTTCTCTTCTTGAATAGTCGCTACAATGAGTTCACGAGGGATACCATCCTGTTCATCGCTAAAAAGCATGGTTGCTCCACGGCTCAAAGCGTCAGCAACTTTGTTAGCCGAACCCTTTACATAGATTACTTTGAGGCCGTATTTTTGGAGCTCCAGTGCCCAGCGCAATACTTGGAGCGAGACGTCTGTGCGTTTGAAAAAGTGCTGTTAACGGTTGGTGATCCGTATACAGCTCCACTGGAAGTCCGTAAACGAACATGTGGAATTTCTTCAAAGCGAAAACTACAGCGAGAGCTTCCAAATCAGTTATGTGGTAATTTTTTTCACATTTAGAGAGCACTCTGGACGCAAAAGAGACAGGGTGCAAACATCCATCGTCCCCTTCTTGACTCAATACTGCGCCTAGACCCATGTAACTCGCGTCAGTGTGTATGCGAAAAGGTTTACAACCTGCACGAGCTCCCTCAACGTCCGGTTGAGCAAGGACAGGCGCCGTTGTTATTATCTGTTTGAGTTTTTCGAAGCAATTTTCAGCGGTTTCGTCCCAAGTGAATGGCACGTTTTCTGAAGTCATTTGGTGGAGCAGGGTAGCGATTTTGGAAAACCCTAGAACGAATTTTCTACAATAGGAACATAAACCAAGAAAGGATTTCAATTCCGATCTCGATTTTGCTGGTGGATAAAGTTTAATTGATTTTACCTTCCAAGGATACATATGGATTCCTTTAGCATCGACCATATGACCAAGGAACTGTACATGTTCCTGCACCAAAACGCACTTTCTCGGGTTGAGTTTCAAATTTGCATTGCGAAATGCGGTCAACACTTGTTGCAACACCGTAAGGTGCCTTTCCAAAGATGTTGTTGCCACCATCACATCGTCGAGGTAGCATGCAACTTCGTCTCCTAGCAAATGACCCAGAACTAGATGCACTAGGCGCTGAAATACAGCAGGTGAAGAAGCAAGGCCAAATGGCAGCACTTGGAATTTATAAAGCCCTTCTGTTGTTGTGAAGCCGCTTTTTTCTTTCGCATTTTCCGTCAACTTGACTTGCCAATAACCAGAAGACAAATCTAGTGTTGAAAAAAAATCGTTTGCCTCTAAGACTATAGAATCGAATCTATTGATGGCAATGGATAGCTGTCGATTTTTGTCACCTGGTTCAGCCTACGGTAGTCCACGCATAGACGGAGACTTCCGTCTTTCTACTGGACGAGCACGATTGGTGAAGCCCAATTTGATTTGCTTGGCTCAATTATGTTTCTGTCTTGAAGATCAGAAATAATCTGTCGCAGCTTTACTCTGGTTGCAAATGGAACAGGCTTTGGTTTTTGACGGATAGGTTCTGCCGATTCAGTATTTATGTCGTGCGTAACCAGAGGCGTCTGTGTTAGCTCTTGTTCTGTTACGGCAAACACATCCTGGTAATTCGTTATAGCCTCAATCAGTTGACTCGGCTGATTAGTTGATTCATTGCCCAGCAATGTATCTAGCAGCTTCTTGAGTCGTTGAAGATCTATTTGGGAAGTTGTTTCAAGCATATTGTTCGCATTTTCAGCATCATTTTGGTCCGTGAGATGACGGTCGTCCCATTCACCTACAGTTTCGCCAATGCTGAAAACCTTTGTTTCATTTTTGGAGTTTGTAACAGGAACACTTATCCCATCTTCTGTGTTACCAGAGATTATACAATCAGGGAAGAACTCTGACGAAGACCACAGAATTTTGTCCTCGTTTGTTTCGATTCCATTGATTGTAACCAATTTTGTTTCTCCTGGTTTGAGATACACACGACAAGCTACAGTAACTTGATCTGGCTCCGCCCCCTTTATGGCGGGTGAGGCAAGCGTCGAAGCTTGTGGAGTCAAACGTGTCAAGGAGCTCATCTGAGATGGTGAGAGGCAGTTTTCACCCTTCCGGTTTGTGAAAGAGTAGCCTAAAAGGCTCAGCGCGTTTGTGCCAAGCACAACCATACCTCCGCCATCTTTCATCACAAACACTGGGATACGGGTTTTTGGTCCTTTTTCTAGCCTAGCTGATAACCGTATAGCTCCCTTGAAGGACTTAGTTTCGGAAGCATCGTATACATTTGTATCGGCGCCTTCTGGGATCTCCTCAACATCTTTATCTAGATTGAAACCCGCATTTCTTGCTTGTACAAGTATTTCAAGTGGCAAAATGCTCACTTGTGAACCCGTGTCTAGCAAGCAGTGTTTGGTTAGTCCCAGAAATCTGACTTGGCAAACTGTTTGTTTACCTATCAACTCACTTTGTGAAGTATCTCGAGATTCTGTAGATCCGCAGACCCACTTCTCCAAAGACGTTGTAAAGCTTCGAGCTTCATTACCTTTGTTTTGGGCGTTGGACTCATTTTTCTTTTATATTTGCTTTTGAAAAACCTTACAGTCTCTCTTGAAATGGCTTGGCTTTCTGCAGTGTAGGCATACTAGTTCGCGAGGTTTTTCTGCTGCTGGCTGCTTGTCACCGTCTTGTTTTGGCCACGTTCTGATTTCTTCACTAGAACTAGGTTGTTGTGAGTTGGTTGAGACCTTTGGTACAAATCGGGTGTGAGGCCGAGAAGGTTTATGTTGTACTATACCTTCCCTGCAAGACTTGACAGATTTTGCCATTTGACGACTGCGCTCTATTCTCAGAGCATACGTCTTGACTTTCTCATAAATCTCTTGCTTGGGTGATTCATCAAGCATACCGAAAAGCTGGACGTACTCAGGCCACTCGGTTAGTTGTGTGATCAATTCCCCAGCTCGCAACGTTGACACATCGCTCTCTTCAGTGTCTGGATATGCAGCGCGAGTGAGATTTTCGAGTTGAATACAGTAAGTTACAACTGAATCCTTCATTTTTAGAGAACGCAGCTTGATATAACTCTCTATGCGTTTGGACTCCTTGTTTGCGCTTATTTTATTCCGCAATGCATCAACAAACGCGTCAAAACTACCACTTTTCACAGCCAGAAGTGAAGTTTTCATTATATCGTGCGCATTCCCTTCTAACTTACTGCATAAAAGGTGAATTTTCGTTTTATCAGTCAAGGATATAGACCCATATTTCATTTTGAAAGACATCAGAAACTTTTCAAAACCTTCACTATCAGTTCCAACGAAAAGTTTGACATCCGGCAATGTCATCGATGCGAACAGTGCACCAAGGGTGTTGTCGTTTTGACTTGAAATAGGTGGTCTAGGTAACTCACCTTGGAATTTCTTCGACGGGGACCACCAATTGCAAACCGGCAGCTTCGGCGGCTCTGCGTCTTGCCCTTGTCTCTGAAACCATACACTGTTCGAATTCATATCAAACGGTCTTGCTGAATCGTTTCTATGACAAGGAAATTGAAACATACCGTCGGCCGCTTTTATTGCATCGAATTCCAGCGGCGGTAACTCTTTTGGCACTTCGTTTTCGCGTACCTGGCGCATCGCCTCAGCAAATCCATTTTCTCCTGGTGCAGTCGCAGTCTTTGCCTGAAAAATTGGCTGAATTGGAGCCTCATTTGAAAGAAAATGGCCAAATTGCCCTTTTGGTTGAACGTCTGCAATTACTGCAGCATTTGGAGTTGCTCTTTTATTCTGAGAAATTAGTTGCCTTACTGTTGCTACTACATCAGTAGATGCAACTCCCAGTAATGAAGCCAAAATGCGTCATGCCGCGCTTGCTCAATGGAGGCTAAAATTTCTCCAGAAAATTCACTCATTTTCTGACTGCACCAGCTCTCTATTTTCTCTACAGTTTGTCTAAGCTTTTCAAGCTCTTCTAAACTTGTAGTGCACTGCAAATCACACTCTGCTTGTATAGTTGCGGCGATTTCCTCGCGCTCTTTTTCTATTTGCCGAGTCGAACTTCCTTGCTTGTAAGACTCACTTACAACTGCAGGAAGATTTCGGAGTGCTCTCACTTTTTGCTCTATTATCAATGTAGAGTCTCTTACCTGCGGCAGTTGATTTGCCGACAGTTGCTGTATCTACTGCTGGAGTGATATCACCATTTCCTGCAGCGTTTCGATGCGAGCGTCCTCCAAGTTGAGGTACTGCATAGCCTCTTCGTCGATCGTGTCGTTTGCAGACATATTCACTGTAAACAAATTGATCCGTCTCAAGTCACAGAAATTTCCTATTTCGTGACAAAAAAAGAGATCGACAGATCGCCTTTCTCACGGAACTCGCCACTGAATTGGCCGTTCCAGAAGGAAACGCGAAGGGGTCTACTCTTCTAATCGCGTTTCTCTGGCCTACCTAGGCTGATAACTCAGCCACCCCTTTTCAGAGTTGGTAGGTTCCAAACCAGGTACCGTCGCTATGGGCGACTCTCGTACCCGTTGCACTTGATGATCGCTCAGAGCTGACCTCTGGGTCGATCGCGTGCAGTGGTGTGGTCGAGAATGAGACCAGAGACGCGGGATTAGAATAGCAGATGGCCTTTTAGTTCGGCCCCCATGAAGCTTGGTGTAGAGAATATAGTAGTAACCTTTATGTAGACGTAGTAGTTGATGTAGCAGAATAGACGAACAGCAGGTGAAGAATAACTGTGAGTGCAACGAAATCGTGGCCTTTTATAGGCCGGGGGGGGGGTACAAAGTACACAGGGTGGTCATCAACGATTTTCTCCAATATCGTAGTTAACAATTATCAGGTGAGATCAAACACAATTTAATACTGATATTATCACACATTCGAATTCTGACATTTTCTCGGTGAATCGGATTTTGAACCATGAAAATTTCGGTTCATTCGGATGGATTTCCGGAGATGAGTGAGTCGGATCCAATGTATAGCCCACGCTTAGGCGGACAGTCTCATTCGAACGAACGTTCGTATCCTGTCCCTAGCTACAGGTTTCAAGAAAAATACTTCCTTTATTCGCAAATGCACAAGCCCCCCTTTTCACACGCACTCGCTGCTGCAGTACTGCACCACAGCGGCGCGGTCTATCGTGGTCCTCTCTCACCGATCTCTCCCACCCCATGTTGCAGGCGTCTACCTTCGTATGACTGCCGTCCAATCGTCCGCATGACCGGCGATCATGTTCAGAAACTGTGAGTTTTTTCCCAAATTTTCGCCGTCTTCCGTTGTTTCGGTGACAATTTAAATGTCATCGTAATGGGTAGTGTAATGAGCCATCGGTTCGAAACAGACAATTAATGCTCAGAAGGAACTAAGGATTTTTAGTTCGAAATAAGAAAAACAGACTTTTCCTCAATATCTTGGCAGCGCGAAGGATTGCGTAGAGCTTTACGCCCTAATCTTTAGCCAATACGATGACATTCGAATTGTCACCGAAGCAACTGATGACGGCGAGAAAAATTGAGAAAAATCACGGTCTTTGCCCATGATCGCCAGCCATACGAACAACTGGACGGTGGTCATACAAAGGACGATTCCTGCCACATAGGGTGGGAGAGACTGGATGAGAGAGGGCCACCACAGACCACGCCGCCGTGGTGCAGCACTGTAGCAGCGAGTGTGGTTGAAAAAACGGGGGCTGTGCACCCCCGAATAAAGGCAGTATAATAAGAGTTTCTTGAAATACGTGAAGAGGTACGGTTCCCCAACACAGAGGCAATTTTCAGGTTTAGGAAAAAGTAATTGGATTTGGTTCACAACTTGTATGCAGGTGTTCTTTAGGGTGCTGAAATTAAATCTGGGTCCGCTTTATACATTGGATCCGACTCACTCATTTTCGGATATCCATTCGAATGAACCTAAATTTTCATGATTCAAAATCCGATTTACCGAAAAAAGTCAAAATCCGAATGATCCGAAATCCGATTCACAGAAAAAGTGTCAAGATTCAAATGATCCGAAATCCGATTCACCGAAAAAAACGTCAAAATCCGAGAAATTCAAAATCCGATTCACCGAATAAACGCCAAAATCCGTTTGATTCGAAATCTGAATCACCGAAATGTGCCACGAGTCGGATAATGATTCGGATACCGAATATCCGGAAAATGTCATGATTCGAATCGGGTAACGAGTCGGATATTGGTATAGTCGGCATGCCCTGGGGTCGTATTCGCCAACAACCCGCCGAGGGTAGTCGAAGGGAAGCGGAAGGGATGATACCGCGCGCGGCAGAGGAGCAGATCAACCCATCTTACACTATGTAAGATGGAAATGCAAACTGTGGTACGTATCGATATCACTGCAAAAAGATAAAGATTCTATCGCGAAGCGGCCAATCTTTAGCTATGCTATTCGAAAAATTCCGGCGGTCGCGAGGGAAGCCAAGGGAGGCGAGAGGTGGCCGTGGAGCGCGTGTTTTGTACTGAAATTTCACCTCATTTACCCTTTGACTACCCGGCGGGTTATTGGCGAATACGACCCCTGGTACTCAAACAAGCGTACAGGCTATAAAACGGCAAAATTCACTTGCCATACAGGTGCGTAGTTACACTGCAGACATCCGATTGGCGCGCATCGTGAAATTTACGCTGCGTTTTCTGCGACTTGGCAATGCAGATATTGCGCATAATTGGCATTGATCCTCTTCTACTGAGTTGTCTTAGCGATTATAGGGCCTTCCAGTGAGGCGTCGCTGCGAAATTCGTGGCGCCGCTCTCCAGAGCGAGAGAAAGTGGGGGTGACAATGACTTGTCGCCGAATCATATTTCTGTCTCCGCGTCTCTTACCTCTTCGCCGCCGTTTGTTCGATTGAAAAACTGTGAAATAGGGGAAATAAATATTTTTATAGAGAGTTGATGGACAGGTACTAACAAAGGATCATTAACAAATAGAAAGAAACTGCGGCGGGACGGCAGCGACAAAAATGGTCGAAATTATTTCCATCGTGCGACGTTGCTGGGCCGAAGCCTGTTGCTGCCACTGTCGCTGTCGTGTGCCGAAGCTTGCAGCACACTGCGACAGCGACAGGTTTAGGGCCTAGTGCATACTTTCCGCGACCGCTACTGTGCATATTAGCCATATCGATTTTCGATCGATTTAATAGATGACAAGCATTATGCCGCGTCGCTCGTCACGGTAAGTATGCATTAGGCCTAAAGGGTGGGAGCTCTGCGACAGGCGGTCGCTCTCGCTGTGCAGAGCGACGCGACAGTGTGTCGCAAAAGTATACCGAACCCCTTATTGCGCATTGAGGCTATTATTGGCTCCGAAAACCCATGTGTTTGCAAATATTCCAGAATAAAGATGATTATCGATCAAATCTTTCTTCATAGTAAGGTAGAAAAATCTTTTTTTTTTCGAGGGTTTTCGCCAGACTATCGATTTTCGATAGACTTTTTGAATTATACCATCTTGTATCCGGCAGGATATCTGACTCGGATATTCGGATTCCAACTCACCGAGAAAAAGGTCGGAATCCGAGTGATCCAAATTCCGAATAACCGAAAAAACGTGATTTTCGGATTGATCCGAGAGCGGACTATCCGTTTAGCCTCCCTATCCGAATGACTCTGATTATCCGATGTTGCTTTTTGAATCTCCGTTTGAGTCGGATACTCGCGACCTTTGATTTTTGAGTTATCCGAAATCCGAGTATCCGATTTTTTTTAATGCGGATCCAATGTATAGTCAATCCGCTTGTCGAAATTTTGAGGTTTACTCTAGGTTACGGTGGGTACTACATATTATACTTCGGCGACTCGAAAATTTTTTCGAATACTCGAGTTTTCGAATGACTCGATGTCGACTGTTTAAGTCGATACCAAAACTCGATGACTCGACTCGACATAAGTATACTACATATGCCATCTACGGTGTTCCTCACTTCCAAATAGCCCCGCAGAGAAATTCTGAACCAAATATGTATGAGACTGACCAAACTACCGCATACCTGCCGTAATCAACCGTAAGCTATCGAAAACTGATAAAGTACTTAAGATCCGTTCAAAGCACCAAAACAAGCCCCGAAGAAAAATTTGAGTCACATCTATCGTATTCGGGAACCCGCCAAAAGACGCGTCTGGTCCTCGAAAATTTTCCCCGCCAGAAAGTTTTCATCGGAGTATGTATACCTATGTCGAGAACTCCGGAGAATCGACAACAGATGTTGGCTCAGCGATCAGCACCCCAGATGACCTCTAAGCAGGAATTTTCAGTCGAATCGTACGCCAAAAAACGCGTCCATAATTATGCATTACATTTGTGATAAGTCAGACCCAATCCTTACAACATTTGGTCTACACTTCGGCGAGCTTTCTATTCATGCTGAATCCTTTTAAGGCTTCTCGCCTGTGTCCGTCTTACGCGGCTGGAACCTTCATTTCTTGCGAACGAAGTGGCTTGTCACCAACTGGTCAGAAGCGATAATGAATGCAGAAAACTTGTTGGTTTATTATCTTGAACAGTGAATGAAGTTGTAACCAAAATTCTACGGTCTTTCCCTAATTTTATAGGTTAGTGAAGCTAGTGACTATCACCTAAATACTGGACAGAAACCTCAAATCTGCTCTTTCCGGACCAAGGCTAGACGGTATGGTGGAGTAAAGGAGCTGATTTTCGCAGTCGGTAAGTCAGAACTTCCTTGGCCTCATTGCACGATCTCTAATTGATTGAACTTTTTAGGAGACGACGCGGTCCATGAAGAAGAGCCATCCCCCATGGAGATGTACGATCCTCTGACAGAACGGTGGTCGCCGGTTTGTTCCTCGGCGTGGTCTCGCAACTGGTCAGGCATGGCTGCGCTTGGTCACAAGGTGAGTTTCTCGAGGATGGGATACCAACTGGCATGTACCAAGCGTTTTCTCCTTCCTGTCCCAGATTTACGTCATTGGAGGGTTCAACTTCCGGGACCACCCGAAGAACCGGTCAAAAATGGTGACATTCTACGACTATTGCCGGCATGAATGGGCAGAGGTGAAGCATTCTTTCTCATCGAGGCTATATTTGTGTTGGCGGATTTGCTCCACATTTGCAGGTGGCTTCTTTGACGGAAAGGCGACTATCGCCTGCAGTAGCGTTTTTGAATAATAAGTTGTATGTTTGCGGCGGTTTGAATATAGATTCCAAAAACTCTCCTAAATCGGTTGAGGTTAGTCTGAAGCTTACTGCATCAACTTTTTCACCTAGTATTCTGATCCGTATATTTTATCACCATTGATCAAACAATCCCAGGTGTATTGCCCGGAGAAAAATGAGTGGAAGTCCGGTGTCCATATGGAGAGGAAGCGATGGGGAGCAGCTGCTGCCGTCCTTGCTGGATACTTATACGGTAAGCTCGCATAGTAAAAAGAAGAAAATTGGCAGAAACTTATCTTTCTTCTACAATACCGCTGCTATCCAAGGGAAAAAAATTTGCTTTTTAGCCAAAAAGGGCAACAAGCTTCTTCCCATTTTGATTTCATGAAACTCTGAAGCCTTTAGTTCATCGTGGTTCAATAAACCATCCAAAAATGTTTTGCGAAATTCAGCGAAACTTTATTTTCAAGGTCAAATATGCTTGATCTTGGTGCTTCATCTTGGTGATTCCGTTGATAGACACATATATTACCTTGGTGAGCTGGAGCTCAATAGCTCTAGCACATTGCGAGATTTAGGATTCATACTGGACGAACAGCTCAGCTTCACTGAACACTGTGAAACGATTGCTAATAAAGCAGATAGAGCCATACGAAATCTGTTCAAACCTCTATCAACAAAGTCAACGGAGCATCTTACACTAGCTTACAAATCATACATTCGCCCCCTAGTGGAATATGGTACGACGGTGTTTAACCCTGTTTCTAAACGTTGCACTCAGAAACTTGAATCAGTTCAAAACAACTTCACTAGAAAGCTCTGGATTCGCCTACATGGATATGATTACGCTTCAATTCCTTCAGCTTCTGTCCGTAACAGTTTATTCAAACTTCCCACTCTGCTTTACCGTAGAAGGAAGTATGATCTCATTGTGATGTATAAATTGATCACCGGTAAACTTCATGTTCCCTCAATGATTTTTACACGCTCTCCCACTCAACCACTAGAGGTGGGCTGGTTAAACTGAGTTTTACAACAGCCAAAAGTCGTATGAGGGCCTCATTTTTCACGCAGAGAGCTGGGTCTGAATTTTTGAAAATTTCAAAGAAATATCCTATACCAACCTCATTAGCGCAGTTCAAAAAGCTTGCCGACAAGTACCTAAAAGAGACTGCTTGAGGCTCAACACAACCCTGGTCGTTTATCGGATAATTTTTTCAGCATGATTTGTCAATTGTTTCTGTGGTCCGTTTAACTTTTTGTGTTTCATGTTTCCCGCGTGGTTCCCCACGCATGAATAAATAAATAAATAAATTTATGAAAAAATATATATTTCGACAGTGCTGAGGATCGCGTATTGTTCTTGGCTGTACCCGAACGGGCTCGTGATCTTGAGATATCATTGACAAATTCATAACTAACATTACCTTAAAAAGGGGTTCCCAAGGGCACTTTTCGAAATTACTTCATACAGTTGGATAGACTGTAGCACCATAAATATGTTGGTTGTTTCGAAGTTGAAAATAGAGCACTTTGCGGCGAGTTTTGGTGGAAAGACGCACTTTGGCGATTTTACCCCTTTCTTCCCTTAAAGGCAGTGTTCACGTTAAAAATTTATTTTTCTGTTGTTCCGCCTATCTTGAAAACGGTTTCATGCTGATTCCAATGATGTTTCTGGAGTCCTTCTGAGAACGCAGTTAAGGTTTTACAAAAATTGAGCTAGGGAAGCTTGGTGGAGGAGTTGTCCGAGGCTTGTAACTTGCGTCTTTTGCAGCCGATGTTTGCGAGCTGATCTGAGTAAAGAAACACACTCACTGGAAAGTATCAATGAGTGGACTCAATATTTGGATGAGAAGAAATCTTGCGATATCGTTTACTTTGATTTTTCGAAGGCTTTCGATTTGGTGGACCACTCTAAACTTCTCATGAAAATCTCCCATCTCATATTCCATCATATTATTGAGAAATGGTTACGAGAGTATCTTACAGGCAGAAGTTTCCAAGTCAAAATTGGCTCCTCATTTTCCTCTCCCAAAATGGTTCTAAGCGGTGTTCCACAAGGAGGCGTTCACTCGCCACTTTTGTTTGCAATCTACACCGCTGACCTTCCTCAAATTTTAGAGGACTGTGGGGTTGTTTGCAAACAATTTGCTGACGACATCAAGATCTTTCGCAGGCTTGAAAATTCTGAAGATCATACCAAAATTCAATCTGCTTTGGATGCGATTTCAAACTGGTCGGAATTATGGAAACTGCCGTTAGCACCGGAAAAAACTGTTTACATGAGAGTCGGGAGGTCTACATTGCCAGGCAATTACAAATTGGGGGATCATGCATTGAGTAGTCTTCTCAGTTAAGGACTTGGGTTTTCTCTATGATAACAAACTGAATTTCACAGCTCATTTTAAGCACTTAGTTCGAAAAGCTTCTTCTCGCACTTATCGAATATTTGAAGGCTTATCAACTTGTGACCAGGAAGTTCTATTGAGGGCTTACAAGACCTATGTGCGACCAATCATGGAATGTGGGACTCCGGTATTTTCGCCTCACAAAAAGAAGGATATTGAATTTTTAGAGAAAATTCAGAGTGACTACACCCGTAAGGTGTGTATAAGATCAAAGCAGTTTCTTACCGGAAATTTTCCTAGGGTTACAGGACCAAAACTGAGAAATAAAAAATTTAAGTTGCATTCGTTAGTATCTCGGCGGAAACTTTATGATGTGTGCATGGTTTCAAGATTGTATCTGGCGCTACTAGAGTGGATCTCCAAACTTTTTATCGTGTAAATAGCTCCAGAACTAGGGGCGGATTAGAGAAGATATCGTATGGCATACCTAAATCCGGAATTAGCTCAAATTCGTTCACATGTAGAGCGGGCTCCAGCTTTCTTTCACTTAGGCTCGAATTTCTACCTATCTCTCACAGTTTCATGTCCTTCAAGCGCATTGCAGGAAAGATGTTTTTAGATTTCTGACGATCCTTTTCTCTATTCTGTTTTGTATCCGTTACTTGACTGGAATTTTATTTCCTTTTTCCTTAGTGGTCGTTTTATGACGTATGCCTTAAGCATCGTAATAAAAGTTAAAGTTAAATAAGTTGAGAATGAAGGGGAGAACGGGCTATGGATCGGAAATCATAGGGCACTTCACGATTTCGAGCTTTCATTTGTTCACGTCGGAGGGCGGGCATGGCGCTTGAGGGCTTTGCCTTGCTCTCAAAGTTGCGACTTCGGGCTCTTTTGGGGCTCTTCCTGGCTCGTTTTCACACATTCTTCCGACGTGCCCCTCTCCACTATCCATTCCTAGTGGACACTGAATTACATTTTTTATCGTGAAGGCAGTGTTCACAATGATTCTCTTCCCGAGTTTTTTACATAAAACAATGCGTTGGCCTCCAAGAGTTACCAAATTTACGAAGAAACGGCGAGAAACGCATTAAAACGTATTTCAGTGACATGATTCCATAATACGGACTAGCTGCCCTGTTGCGTGAACATGTTCATGGTGGTTGTCACCGGTGGAAAAGTGGGTCAATTGAAAATAGAAGAATATCTTCAAGCAGGATAAGTTAGGGCTCTAAGAGAAGAACGAAGCCATAGAGAGTAGAGAATTGCAAATGACGGGTTCAAAAAAGATTTCATTTTCAGAACAAACAGTTAAAATTTCTCATAAACATTTAGGAAAGAGATGCAAATTTAAATACCGAGAGTTAAAACTCGTCGTCACTGCAAAATAGCAGCAATTGTGCACGGAGTGGAAATAGGATTTACTCCGAAAATAACCACAAAGTCTTCATAGAAAATCAGTGAAACAACAAAATACTATCAATATCTGGTCGGGGAACCACGTGACTTGATAGCTGAAGCACACCGGGATGGCATCCCGGTGTGCAAGCTTCTCAATCGTTGCCAGCTGTATCTTCCTTCACTCATCCACCAGTTGAGCGAACTTGTCTTCCTTATTTCTGCGTGTTCTACTGAATTGAGTATATTATTTGCTTTGGGATCTCCAACATTTCCGAAATTGTGGTGATCTTCATTCAAGAATTTCTCATATTGACAGCCACTAGGCGGATCGATTCCGGAACCTCGGCCTTCTTAACCATTTCTAAAAAACAGCTAAGTTTATTAGCGGATCTAAGAAGTGTGTGCAAACAGTCATGTAGAAAAGTGGACGAAAGGCAGAGTAGGCGAATTGGGGCCCCGCGAAAAATACCGCGCGCAAGCGGGTAGGTCAAGGCGCACAGAACGACACTGTGTCGTGGTCTCGACGACAACAGTGCACATAACGTATCAAAAAAACTAGGCAGATTGCTAGAGTTTTAAAAAAATTGCAACCAGAAAACCGTCTGTCCGAAGACTATTGTCCGCTATTGTAGCTGCCTTTGAATAGCAGCTTATTGCAATTTGAATTCTGCCGCATGCGACGAGGCGCCAAGCGACCAAATGATTCCAAATTCTGTTTACGTGGTCAGGCTAGCCAAACGGAGCACACAATGCCCTATCGTACACCATCATAGCAACGACGGAGCAAATGCCATCGAAATTATTCGAATTCCAATGTTCATTCCAATACAGGGGCGACATGCATGAACGCTGCCAAGAAGGTCAGGGAGCCGCTGCGCGTCTTATGTGCGCAGCGTTGCGCCACGGGACGGCCCCGAACTGCATGGCGTATATTAGTGTATCGGAGACGTAAATGCATTTTCCATTGCAAACTCTGCGCGCGTTCTCTGTCATTCCTGTTGGGGATGCTTCCAATCATTGTGATGCACGGGACAACAAAACAGTGCCAGGAAGCGACTCGGATAACAAAAATGCCATTTGGCATAGAGCTTGCCGTAGGAGGTGCATTTACGTCCGCGACCAACCAATATACGCCATGCAGTTCGAGGCCGTTCCGTGGACCAACGCTGCGCGCATAGGACGCGGAGCGGCTCCCTGACCTTGTTCGGAGCGTTTATGCATGCCGCCCCAGAGCGCTGCAAAATTCTACGACATGCCTCAATCTTTGTGGTTCTGAACTACATGCTTTATTAGCGGATAAGCGGTGAATGCCAATTGAAGCAGAACCCTTGAAAACATTTGGGTGCGATTTTTCAGGAAGAGAATCAGCTGTCAAGAAACTGGCCCCGACAATTGCCGAAAATGGCCGTTGCAAAATTATACGACATTGACGACGTCCTCGTGGGAATTTAAATTCTACATCCTCTGTATCGATTTTTCTTTTTAAAATAACCAGGCACATCGGAATAGTGGTCTACAGAATTGTCTTGGCCCAGCACCAAGTCAAAAAGTCTATTTGGCGTGTTGTAGACTAACTTTTCGAGAACTTCGTCCTCAATTTACACTCCTTCACACGGAACAAGTATACTCTGTTTATCTGAATAGCACAAAACACGGTCCGCCAATAGTTCTCTAATTGGCCCGCTAGTACAGCAGTGTACGTCCACGGCGCGTTCTCGGCAGACCCGCTCAGACATATAGAGGACTGCAGGCGCGGCCCAAGTCGGCTGTTTTGGCAAGCCGCGGGCGAAATTTCGAGGCTGAGTATTAAATGTAAGTCAGCCGCGGCCAAAAATTTCGCAACAATTGTATGGAGGGGGCCGCGAGCAACAAACACGGCCGCAAATGAACAGCAAATGACCAGAAAATGATGCGCGGCTCGCTGTTTGGTTATGCCGTGAAATAGAGAGGTGCGAGTGTGGCAGGCAAGCAAACTACTCGACGCCAATTTCTAGAATTTTTTTTTCAAACCTTGCCTTCTTTTTTTGTTCGTTTTTGTTTCTTGCCGGTTCTTCCTGTTTAATCTCGCGTCGCGTCGTGTAGCCGGGAATAGGAAGGTCAACTATTTGCTCATACTGCGTTTTTATCTTACATTTGAAGTCAGGTTGTTGCAGTACTATTTTGATCATGCTTTTTTTTTAGATACTTGCTCTCTAAAAAAAATTCGAATTCTTTTCAAGAACAACTGCTGTGTAGAGAAAGGCGATTATGGAGCACTTTTAGCTAAAGCTGAAAACAAACACATAATAAGGTTCAGTTACTACATAATTTTGGTCTTATGCCTTCATTTATCGAACCATGCTTTCTTCAGATTCCCTGTTGAAATTTACGTGGGTGAGAATATACATATTCCACCAAATAGCAGAATATCTATGTCTGATCTCGACGCATCGCACAGGCAACTGTTATTAGACGAGGAGTTACCTTAGTAAGCACTTTATCTTCGCCTTCTCCACTTCTCCGTTCACATGTGTTCATGTCATTTTTAGTTCGAGAGTGTTCGTTAATGGTCATGTATACTCTTCACGTTATTACTGGAGAAGAACAAAGTCTAGTCAACAGCATATTGTTTGTATAGAATATTTAGAGCAAAGCACTGTTGTTAGGACATTTGCTTCTGTAGTCTTCTTCTCCTTCAATCGAATCTCTCGCTATGTCCGAGTTTTCCTTGACGAGTATCTTTGTGAGGATCCGTTTGAATCATTGCAACGTTCTGTTGCAGAGAGTGAATCGTCATTCCAGGAAGTTTCTCGTGAACTTCTCGGTTCTGCTTCTGAAGCTAACATATTTTTCAAAAAAAATGTTGGAACGTATAGCTCCTCTCAGCCAGTAGATGTAATCAAAAGGCCGGGTTGCCTCGTAATATTTGGTGAGAAATTATTTGCGTCCATGCTATAAGTTCTTGCTAAGATTTATTGGCTTTGTAATAAAAGTTGGTGATGGTTTGGTTTTAAAAAAAGATTATATCATCAATATTATACTTTTTTTGCGGCTTCTATTAAAATTGAGAGCATCGTGTTGCAGGGTATTAATCATGGGTTTTGGAGATTATTTTTACCATTTGTTCAACACTGGTTCTATATCTATCTGAAATTGAGAAGATCATGGTTATGTAAAACCAATTGTTGAATAAAACTGTATTCAATATAGTTAGTAATAAATATTTATGCACGAGCTATACTTTACCGTCTATCAATTGTGTTAAAAATAGCAAACGGTAGGGAAAAATAGACGAATTGCATCATCCACGGCAAACGCGCTCCAATGAGAAAACGTGCGCGGATCGGTGAAACAATTGGCGCGGGCAAGTGCCTGAGCGAGCGAGGGAAGTTGCGAAAATTAGCACGGGAAGTCGCAAAATTGCCCGCGCCTCGACGATTCCACGGGCGCGGATGGCTCAGAAAACGTGCTCGGCTGCCAGCGTTCTGCGCCAAACCAACGAGCCGCGCGCAACGATCCAATGAGGCGCGTCAACTCTTCTGGCTCGCTGTTTCTTGGCCCGCGCCTGCAGTCCTCTATATGTCTGAGCGGGTGGCAGGGTGGGTGGCCGAGTGACGGCATTGACGAATCGATTACTACGGTACTAGCGGGCCAATTAGAGGACTATTGGCGGACCGCGTTTTGTGCAATTCAAGGTAAACAGAGTATAGTTCAGGCTGAACCACCGGCTCGTATTGTCTGTCATAAGCACAGACACAGGGCCAAGAGTATCCAACGGGTTTTTCAACGACTGTTAGTACAGAGGACAGACTGGCATTCCAAGCAACTTGACATGATTGGCCTGAAACTAGGTTTTGTCCTGCTGACGAAAATAGAAGACGAATGCGCTCTAAAAATGACATGATATGGTTCTTTCGCACATTCTGGTAGTCTGTGGACTTGACATTCCACGGTGAAAACACGTGGTCCAGCTTGCTCTATCACCTGAATCCGGCCCAAGACATGAGGCATCCTCCTCCTAAGTTCCTCCCCGAAAATAAGTACGTGTCTCTGAATAAATATCTTCAGTGTTTGGCGTATCCATCAGATCCGTTCGAGCCCAACTTATTCTTGATAACAGGTTTAGTGGAGAATCTATACAAGAATCTGCACTTTCCCTCCGACGGTAACTTGTGATATACAAGAATCTGCCTTTTCCCTCCGACGGTAACCACAGACATGTGATCAAGAAAACTTCGTCTTTGTGGTTTGCATCACCCTCTAGTTTAATTGCATAGAGATTTACTGTATTACTTAGTTCATCAAAACTATGTCATAACGCTCCGAAGTACTTTTATGAGTTTGCGATATTTTTTTTTCATCTTTTTCTTTCAAAATTCCTGCGAGATAATCGGTGGCACTTTCAGTACTCGGCGGTTTTGACGGAGTATCGATACACGCTTCTGTTGAGCGTTTCTCTCCCGAAGATGGGAAATGGGAAGCAATGCCAACGATGTTGTCGAAGAGATCAAATCTGGGAGCAACCGCGTTCGATGGAAAGATTTATGTAGCTGGAGGGTAAGCAAGAATTAGTACAATACCGCCGCTAGCGTAGGGAAAAGGGGCGAAATGGGAAAAGTTGACAACAATAGCGTCTTTTGCCTATAACTTGCTTCAAAGAACTCCAATCTGAATTTTGAAAAAAAAGACATCCTCTTCAGCGCGACCTACTGGTTCCAAATTTATCAAAAAAAAATCAGGGAATTTTCACAAGGATACCCCAGGATAATTTATGGGCAAAGCTGATAACCACGCGAATTTACACGTTATCGCATGATGGAACGAATTTGCTATAAAAGGGGTTTACTTGCTAAGTTTAACGGATCTTCTTAAAGGCAGTGTTCACGATGAAAAAGTTGCCCGTTTTTTGGCTGAAACGTAAGCTTTGGGTCCTTCTTTAAAGAGTAAGATATCAAAGAATTCTGAAGCGCGAAAGGGTGGTTGCCGTCGTGTATTTCAACACGTAAAGGCAGTGTTCACGATGATTTTCGTTTTTGAGTTTTTCACTTAAAACAATGAGTTGGCCTCCAAGTGTTACCCAAATTACGAAGAAACGGCGAGAAACGCATTAAAAACTCGTATTTCAGTGACATTATTCTGTAGCACGGATTAGTTGTCCGGCTGGATGAACATGTTCATGGTGGTTGTTATACATTGGATCCGACTCACTCATTTTCGGATATCCATCCGAATGAACCGGAATTTTCATGATTCAAAATCCGAATCACCGAAAAAACGTCAAAATCTGAATGATTCAGAATCCGATTCACCGAAATGTGCCATGAGTCGGATAATGACTCGGATACCGAATATCCGAAATATGTCATGATTCCGAACGGAAGTGTCGGTGGACTTCGCATGTACTGTGACTCAAAAAAGTGTAATATATAAACTCCTGACTCGAAATTTCATTACACTGTAGCCATGCAGATGCGCATTTACACTCCAGACATCCAATTGGCGCGCATTGCAAAATTTCCGCCCCATTTTCTGCGCATCGTCAGCGCAGATATTTTGCAGGATGAACTGCGAAGGTTCCGCGGCTACAAATGCGCTAAGATTAGAGTTATTAAATCACAAAGATGTCAGTCCGTGCACAGGTGCACAGAGCCGCCCGTAGAAAATGGAATTTACTGTTGTGTATGGTCAAAATTCTGACACGTGCGCTGCAACTAGTAAAGTAATTTACGAGTATACAGACACAATTTTTACACAAAACAAGTACAAAACTGTTAGTGTTGAAGAAGCAATAACAGTAGAGCTCTAGAATATCGGCTGTCAGAAGTCAATTACTGATTCTGTAAAAAAGGGGTCTCCCAAGCAAAAGTGGTTTGGTTCGCGTTACAAACGTTTCAACAAAAAGGGAACAATAGGGAAGTGGAATGAGGAGAGTGTACAAAAAATGAACAATATCCTCTAAAAACTCTTTTCTTGGTCGAAACTTCTAAACAGCGGAAACAAACCGTTGCGGTTCTGTATGAGGAAGTGATATATAAATTTCTGAAAGTTGGGCTCCGCAGAAAAGGTCAAGGATTTGGCATTGCTCCTAAATGTTGTGAAATTGTTTTATTGGATTTGGCTCTCAACTTGATTTTTCAAATGTAGTGAAATTGTCGAATTGATTTGGCTGTGATGATACTATATGCAGATAACATAATCATTAAATGTAGTGAAATTGTTGCAAACGGATTTGGCAGGAGCTCTATCAATTATCACAGTCAAATCACGCGTCAGAAGGGGTTTTCCTTGGAGCGCATATTGAATCGAATGAGAACAGGAATAAACCTAGCAGCAAAACGTTTCTATACAATGCGAACCGTGAAAGCGTTGAGGACACGAAGACATAGAGTCAGTAGCGAGTAAATTGCGTTAGATTTCGTTTTCATGATTTTTATCTCATCGGTGAGGGAAGGTCTGGTACCTTATTGTTAGTGGGAGCTACACTGAAAGGGCAGAATAGCATTCGGAAACCTTAATTCTAGCCCATAAGGCCACGTTTCGTTCAGCATTGTTGACTGAGGATTATTATTTTTTCTTTTTGTCTTCATTCGCTCGCCAGAGGACCTTCTGACGCGTGATTTGACTGTGATAATTGATAGAGCTCCTGCCAAATCCGTTTGCAACAATTTCACTACATTTAATGATTATGTTATCTGCATATAGTATCATCACAGCCAAATCAATTCGACAATTTCACTACATTTGAAAAATCAAGTTGAGAGCCAAATCCAATAAAACAATTTCACAACATTTAGGAGCAATGCCAAATCCTTGACCTTTTCTGCGGAGCCCAACTTTCAGAAATTTCACAACTTTTTACAAAGGTTTCCTTCTACAATATCGTCGAGCTCCAGAACTCAATTTGTTTTTTTTCGAAAACATAGTGGTAGAAATGAAGAAACAACCGCTCCGCTGCTAAGACTGCAAGATAATTGTTGCAACGCGGCTTCCTACAAATAGATGCAAGGCATATACTTTTTGAATTTAAAAGTCGAAAAATGAAGAAATGAGTTTCAAAATGACCCAATTGTACAGGTTCTAGGCGCTCTTCTAGACGGGGGGGGGGGCACGCACCACTCAAGACAGAAATGAAATGAACGGCCCATTGGTGAGGCTACCAGTCGAAGTATTTCCGTAGAGCTCTAATAAAAACATTGATTGATAGCGCAGTATCAGGCCTCTTTTATCAGAGTTTTCCATCATTTCTATGAGTTTTTGCGTAGCTTGGCCCCTCTAGTGAAAGAAAATGTTGAAGGGGCCCATGAAAAACCTTCATTTGTAAAGAAAAGTCAATCGGAACACATTGTAAATACGAATTTGAATTTCGCGCCAAAATCATTTTCGGAGTTTTTCTGCATGTGGAGTTCGTGCCGTAACCAATTTTTCCTGTTATCTTACTGTCGCACCAACATTCTAGGAAAAAGGGCTAGATGACTGGTGAGAATTGGGGGCGGATATTAACCTCATCGTCCAACGTTTTTGACTCGCCAAAGTTTACCAGTGTGGTCTACCGGGCTCAATCATGAAATTGAGCCTGAAAAATGGAAATTGATTTCCAGCGCGAACGATAGTTAAGTGCGCCAGAAGAGGACTACCGTAATCTCAGCAATGATGTTATTCGGCTCTCGTAAACAAATTTGATGATACCCAATTGATCAATGATAAAGTATAAAAGAAGTGAAGAGCGGTGTGTCTTGATTCACACACCGTCCTTCTCTAGGGGTCAGCAGTTGAGGATCTGCCTGGACTAAAAAGCAGGGAAACATCACCACCTGTAGGGAAGATGAAGCGAAATCGGAGTCAGAACTTAGAAAATTTCAGAGCCAACTCGAGTGAGATTACGGTAGCCCTGTTCTGGCGGACTTAACTATCGTTCTTGTAGATTTGGAGGCCTGGCTTGCATACGGTGTCCTGAAAATTGAACTGAGGTCCTGCACACCCCTACTGAGATCCAGCACACATTCCATGAGGTCCTGCTCATCCTTACAGGGGTCTTGCACACGCTTCATGATGTCCTGCACACTCCTACTGATGTCCTGCACACATTCCACGAAGTTCTGATCATCCTTTACAGGGGTCTTGCACACGTTTCATGATGTCCTGCACACTCCTACTGATGTCCTGCACACATTCCACGAAGTTCTGATCATCCTTTACAGGGGTCTTGCACACGTTTCATGATGTCCTGCACACTCCTACTGATGTCCTGCACACATTCCACGAAGTTCTGATCATCCTTTACAGGGGTCTTGCACACGTTTCATGATGTCCTGCACACTCCTACTGGATGTCCTGCACACATTCCAGCAAGTTCTGATCATCCTTACAGGGGTCTTGCACACGTTTCATGATGTCCTGCACACTCCTACTAAGGTCCTACACACATTCCATGACGTCCTGCTCAACCCTACTGGGGTCCTGCACACGCTTCATGATGTCCTGCACACTCCTACTGATGTCCTGCACACATTCCACGAAGTTCTGATCATCCTTACAGGGTCTTGCACACGTTTCATGATGTCCTGCACACTCCTACTGATGTCCTGCACACATTCCACGAAGTTCTGATCATCCTTACAGGGGTCTTGCACACGTTTCATGATGTCCTGCACACTCCTACTAAGGTCCTACACACATTCCATGACGTCCTGCTCAACCCTACTGGGGTCCTGCACACGCTTCATGATGTCCTGCACACTCCTACTGATGTCCTGCACACATTCCATGAAGTCCTGCTCATCCTTACAGGGGTCTTGCACATGTTTCATGATGTCCTGCACACTCCTACTAAGGTCCTGCACACATTCTACGACGTCCTGCACACCCCTACTGGGGTCCTGCACAGGTCCCATGATGTCCTGCACACTCCTACTGATGTTCTGCACACATTCTACGATGTCCTGCACACCCCTACTGGGGTCCTACACAGGTTCCATGATGTCCTGCACACTTCTACTGGGGTCCTGCACAGGTCCCATGATGTCCTGCACACTCCTACTAAGGTCCTGCACACTCCTACTGAGGTCCTGCACACATTCTACGACGTCCTGCACACCCCTACTGGGGTCCTGCACACGTTCCATGATATCCTGCGCACTCCTACTGAGGTCCTGTACAGGTCCCATAATGTCATGCACACTCCTACTGAAGTCCTGCACACCCCTACTGGGGTCCTGCACAGGTCCCATGATGTCCTGCACACTCCTACTAAGGTCCTGCACACTCCCACTGAGGTCCTGCACACATTCTACGACGTCCTGCACACCCTTACTGGGGTCCTGCACAGGTCCCAAAATGTCCTGCACACTCCTACTGAGGTCCTGCACACCCCTACTGGGGTCCTGCACAGGTCCCATGATGTCCTGCACACTCCTACTAAGGTCCTGCACACTCCTACTGAGGTCCTGCACACATTCTACGACGTCCTGCACACCAATACTGGGGTCCTGCACAGGTCCCATGATGTCCTGCACACTCCTACTAAGGTCCTGCACACTCCTACTGAGGTCCTGCACACATTCTACGGCGTCCTGCACACCCCTACTGAGATCCAGCACACATTCCATGAAGTCCTGCTCATCCTTACAGAGGTCTTGCACACGTTTCATGATGTCCTGCACACTCCTACTGATGTCCTGCACACATTCCACGAAGTTCTGATCATCCTTACAGGGGTCTTGCACACGTTTCATGATGTCCTGCACACTCCTACTAAGGTCCTGCACACATTCCATGATGTCCTGCACACCCCTATTGGGGTCCTGCACACGCTTCATGATGTCCTGCACACATTCCACGAAGTTCTGATCATCCTTACAGGGTCTTGCACACGTTTCATGATGTCCTGCACACTCCTACTAAGGTCCTGCACACATTCCATGATGTCCTGCACACCCCTATTGGGGTCCTGCACACGTTCCATGATGTCCTGTGTAATTTTACTAAGGTCCTACACACATTCCATGACGTCCTGCTCAACCCTACTGGGGTCCTGCACACGCTTCATGATGTCCTGCACACTCCTACTGATGTCCTGCACACATTCCATGAAGTCCTGCTCATCCTTACAGGGGTCTTGCACATGTTTCATGATGTCCTGCACACTCCTACTAAGGTCCTGCACACATTCTACGACGTCCTGCACACCCCTACTGGGGTCCTGCACAGGTCCCATGATGTCCTGCACACTCCTACTGATGTTCTGCACACATTCTACGATGTCCTGCACACCCCTACTGGGGTCCTACACAGGTTCCATGATGTCCTGCACACTCCTACTGGGGTCCTGCACAGGTCCCATGATGTCCTGCACACTCCTCCTACTAAGGTCCTGCCCACTCCTTCTGAGGTCCTGCACACATCCTACTACGTCCTGCACACCCCGTACTGGGGTCCTGCACACGTTCCATGATATCCTGCGCACTCCTACTGAGGTCCTGTACAGGTCCCATAATGTCATGCACACTCCTACTGAGGTCCTGCACACCCCTACTGGGGTCCTGCACAGGTCCCATGATGTCCTGCACACTCCTACTAAGGTCCTGCACACTCCCACTGAGGTCCTGCACACATTCTACGACGTCCTGCACACCCTTACTGGGGTCCTGCACAGGTCCCAAAATGTCCTGCACACTCCTACTGAGGTCCTGCACACCCCTACTGGGGTCCTGCACAGGTCCCATGACGTCCTGCACACTCCTACTAAGGTCCTGCACACTCCTACTGAGGTCCTGCACACATTCTACGACGTCCTGCACACTCCTACTAAGGTCCTGCACACATTCCATGATGTCCTGCACACGCTTCATGATGTCCTGCACACTCCTACTGATGTCCTGCACACATTCCACGAAGTTCTGATCATCCTTACAGGGGTCTTGCACACGTTTCATGATGTCCTGCACACTCCTACTAAGGTCCTGCACACATTCCATGATGTCCTGCACACCCCTATTGGGGTCCTGCACACGTTCTATGATGTCCTGTGTAATTTTACTAAGGTCCTACACACATTCCATGACGTCCTGCTCAACCCTACTGGGGTCCTGCACACGCTTCATGATGTCCTGCACACTCCTACTGATGTCCTGCACACATTCCATGAAGTCCTGCTCATCCTTACAGGGGTCTTGCACATGTTTCATGATGTCCTGCACACTCCTACTAAGGTCCTGCACACATTCTACGACGTCCTGCACACCCCTACTGGGGTCCTGCACAGGTCCCATGATGTCCTGCACACTCCTACTGATGTTCTGCACACATTCTACGATGTCCTGCACACCCCTACTGGGGTCCTACACAGGTTCCATGATGTCCTGCACACTCCTACTGGGGTCCTGCACAGGTCCCATGATGTCCTGCACACTCCTACTAAGGTCCTGCACACTCCTACTGAGGTCCTGCACACATTCTACGACGTCCTGCACACCCCTACTGGGGTCCTGCACACGTTCCATGATATCCTGCGCACTCCTACTGAGGTCCTGTACAGGTCCCATAATGTCATGCACACTCCTACTGAGGTCCTGCACACCCCTACTGGGGTCCTGCACAGGTCCCATGATGTCCTGCACACTCCTACTAAGGTCCTGCACACTCCCACTGAGGTCCTGCACACATTCTACGACGTCCTGCACACCCCTACTGGGGTCCTGCACAGGTCCCATGATGTCCTGCACACTCCTACTAAGGTCCTGCACACTCCTACTGAGGTCCTGCACACATTCTACGGCGTCCTGCACACCCCTACTGAGGGGTTGCTGTAGTTCCACGACGTCCTGCATACTCCTACTGCGGTCTCGCATAGTCAACCGACACTTCAGCACACCCTGCGACGACTTCTTATCTTTGGTGCGCAAGGTACAAACACGCGCCACGCTCAAAAACAACCCTTCCGCATAGCGTCCTCTTCCAAGCCGGACGTTTAGAGTACACCACCCTAGAGAGCAAGGTATTTATATGGAGTCTCTAAGAAAACAATGACTGATAACGAAAAACCCGTCATTTTTATAAACTAATCTTGAGAGGCCGGTTTCCGAGTTTCAAACGCCCGTTAGGGGCCCAGAAGTCATTATGGTGAGTTCTGACAATTATTTTCGTCATTCCCGTGGTCTATTACATCTAGTCACAAATTTTCGAGCGATTTGGTCCACGCCTTCCAAAAAAATGGTTTTCGACGGACGGAGGTGGAGGCGGAGGCGGAGGCGGAGGCGGAGGCGGTGGTGGAGAACGTTTTTGCGTACTTTGAGAGGTCATAACTTCAGAAAGCGGGGACCAGTTGGGATGAAAAGTTGCACACATATGTATTTCTTGCAGCGCGTCGAATAGTGTACAGCTCATACCTCTGTTGACGGTATGAATAGGTGATCTCATTGTAGGGCATCCGCGCGGGAAGAGATCAAAGCCAAATCCTGGTGAGCGCTTCGCGCTCACCACAATATTTTATCGGCACTCACATAATCAAAGTCCTTTATGCAGCCAAAAGCGCTTCCTCATAGAGAACCGCAACGGTTTGTTTCCGCTCTTTAGAAGTTTCGACCAAGAAAAGAGTTTTTAGAGGATATTGTTCATTTTTTGTACACTCTCCTCATTCCACTTCCCTATTGTTCCCTTTTTGTTGAAACATTTGTAACGCTAACCAAACCACTTTTGCTTCGGAGACCCCTTTTTTACAGAATTGTTCACTTTATCTTGATATTACGCAGTAATATCCCATGCAAGAATTTCGAAAAAAAACCTCTTCATCTCCCCGTTATATCAGTCCTCTTTCTGTGATCACAAGAATCAATGACCCAACCTGTTATAAAACTATCTCAGAAAAATCACCCGATGTGGCTGACACGACCGATGTTCAGATGATATAAGCTAAGAAATGAATGATATCCATGATATCGTTTTAGGCCTATTTTAGAGTTCCATCGCAGCGCGGCGCGATGAGATGTTTTCTGTGGGCATCGATCGATAACGCGCCGCTCGTCGATCCGCATGTGAATCATGAAATCGCGCCGCGCCGCGGTGAAACTCTAAAAACCTCCTTACATAATTCATTCATGTTGATCGCGTCAGCCACAGCTGGCTACAACGGGTGTTATTTGCAACCTTCATGTTTTTCATACGTATCGAACGGGTCGGCCACGGTGATTCTCTCAACCAACTCTGACAGGGGCCTTAGGCCCCGGTGATAGTTAGTCGCTCAGACGTAGCCAGCCCGGTCGATAATCATGAAAGCCTGCTGGCCTACAGCGGGATGCAGAATCTGCCCGCAGTTCTTCGCTTGCGAATGAAACTACATAACTCAAAACCTGCACAGTCAGAAACTACCTTCCATTCCATTTGAACACTTTCACATTAGTGGAACAAAGCAGTTTTCCATGCTCATTATTTCGTTTCCTCCGCCCCATTCCTTCGCAGAACAGCCGCTTCGATTCCATGAATTTGATATGAAAAAGCTCTGCTGAGCTGCGAATGGAGATAGCTCTAACAATTTGTTTTTGAATTTAGATGCTGATAAACAACTACCATTTATTGCAGAAAAAACCAGTAGGCTGGTGAAGAAGATAGAGGGAGCACTCAAAATGGGATTGTGTGAATGGCCTCAGCGCGTTACGAAACAGAAGAGCAGCCTGGCGACATGACCTACATAATATCTCAAGCTTTCTGCACGCTATGCTTGTCATCAGCACACTTTTAGAAAAGTTTTTCAAGGTGTTCTCGGACTCCTTCGCAAATTCCGATGCATCCAGCACACTATCTCAGACGGCTAGCGCAAAGCTCAAAACTCTTGCTCATTCTTTTGGGTAACCTGCACAATTTTCCGGATGACCAGTGACGGGTCCGGTACTCCTAATCACTCTACGGGGTTTCCTTTACAATTTCTCGGATGACCAGCAATCGGTCCCGAGCACCCGCCCACTCTCCGGGTTTCCACGACGTCCCGATGACGTCAGCAGAAGCTCGAACCACTTTTCACGACGTCCCGATGACGTCTACAGAAGCCCGAAGCACTTTTCACGACGCCCCGCTGACGTCATCAGAAGCCCGAAGCACTTTTGGGACTATCATAGACGGGGAGGGGGGCACCCACGATTCGCTCGTGAAAATGAATGGGAAACCTGACAAAAGATGTTCGATGCTGCTATCAATCATTGTTGTTGATGAAGTTCTGTAGAAACACTTCGATTGATAGCGTTACAGATCGGTCGTTCATTCCATTTCTGACTTTAATCTTGAGTGCCCCCCCCCGTCTAGGATAGTCCCGCACTTTTCAAAACGTCCCGATGGCGTAATCAGCAGCCTGAAGCACTTCTGACGATGTCGTGATGACGTCCTCAGGAGCCCGAAGCACTTTTCACGACGTCCCGATGACGTCATCAGAAGCCCGAAGCACTTTTCAAGACGTCCCGATGACGTCATCAGAAGCCCGAAGCACTTTTGACGACGTCCTGATGACGTCTTCAGGAGCCCGAAGCAGCACTTTTCACGACGTCCCAATGACGTCATCAGAATCTCGAAGCACTTTTCACGACGTCCCGATAACGTCATCAAAAGCCCGAAGCACTTCTGACGATGTCATGATGACGTCCTCAGTAGCCCGAAGCACTTTTCACGACGTCCCGATGACGTCATCAGAAGCCCGAAGCACTTCTGACGATGTCGTGATGACGTCACCAGGAGCCCGAAGCACTTTTCACGACGTCCCAATGACGTCATCAGAATCCCGAAGCACTTTTCACGACGTCCCGATAACGTCATCAGAAGCCCGAAGCACTTCTGACGATGTCATGATAACGTCCTCAGGAGCCCGAAGCACTTTTCATGACGTCCCGATGACGTCATCAGAAGCCCGAAGCATTCCTGACGATGTCATGATGACGTCCTCAGGAGCCCGAAGCACTTTTCACGACGCCCCGCTGACGTCATCAGAAGCCCGAAGCATTTTTGGGACTATCATAGACGGGAGGGGCACCCACGATTCGCTCGTGAAAATGAATGGAAAACCTTACAAACGATGTTTGATGCTGCTATCAATCATTTGTTGTTGATGAAGTTCTTTAGAAATACTTCGATTGATAGCGTTACAGATCGGTCGTTCATTCCATTTCTGACTTTAATCTTGAGTGCCCCCCCGTCTAGGATAGTCCCGTACTTTTCAAGACGTCCCGATGGCGTAATCAGCAGCCCGAAGCACTTCTGACGATGTCGTGATGACGTCCTCAGGAGCCCGAAGCACTTTCCACGACGTCCCGATGACGTTATCAGAAGCCCGAAGCACTTTTCAAGACGTCCCGATGACGTCATCAGAAGCCCGAAGCACTTTTCACGACGTCCCGATGACGTCATCAGAAGCCCGAAGCACTTCTCACGACGTCCCAATGACGTCATCAGAAGCCAGATGCACTTTTCACGACGTCCCGATGACGTCATCAGAAGCCCGAAGCACTTTTCACGACGTCCCAATGACGTCATCAGAAGCCCGAAGCACTTCTCACGATGTCGTGATGACGTCCTCAGGAGCCCGAAGAACTTTTGACGACGTCCTGATGACGTCTTCAGGAGCCCGAAGCACTTTTCACGACGTCCCAATGACGTCATCAGAATCCCGAAGCACTTTTCACGACGTCCCAATGACGTCATCAGAAGCCCGAAGCACTTCTGACGATGTCGTGATGACGTCCTCAGGAGCCCGAAGCACTTTTCACGACGTCCCGATGACGTCATCAGAAGCCCGAAGCACTTTTGACGACGTCCCGATGACGTCATCAGAAGCCCGAAGCACTTTTCGCGATGTCCAGATGACGTCATCAGAAACCCGAAGCACTTCTGACGATGTCGTGATGACGTCCTCAGGAGCCCGAAGCACTTTTCACGACGTCCCAATGACGTCATCAGAATCCCGAAGCACTTTTCACGACGTCCCGATGACGTCATCAGAAGTCCGAAACACTCTTCACGACGTCCCAATGACGTCATCAGAAGCTCGAAGCACTTCTGACGATGTCGTGATGACGTCCTCAGGAGCCCGAAGCACTTTTCACGACGTCCCGATGACGTCATCAGAAGCCCGAAGCACTTTTGACGACGTCCCGATGACGTCATCAGAAGCCCGAAGCACTTTTCGCGATGTCCAGATGACGTCATCAGAAACCCGAAGCACTTCTGACGATGTCGTGATGACGTCCTCAGGAGCCCGAAGAACTTTTGACGACGTCCTGATGACGTCTTCAGGAGCCCGAAGCACTTTTCACGACGTCCCAATGACGTCATCAGAATCCCGAAGCACTTTTCACGACGTCCCGATGACGTCATCAGAAGCCCGAAGCACTTTTCACGACGTCCCAATGACGTCATCAGAAGCCCGAAGCACTTCTGACGATGTCGTGATGACGTCCTCAGGAGCTCGAAGCACTTTTCACGACGTCCCGATGACGTCATCAGAAGCCCGAAGCACTTTTGACGACGTCCCGATGACGTCATCAGAAGCCCGAAGCACTTTTCGCGATGTCCAGATGACGTCATCAGAAACCCGAAGCATTTTTCACGATCTCCCGATGACGTCATCAAGAGCCCGAAGCACTTTTCACGATGTCCCGATGGCGTCAGCGAGGAGCCCGAAGCACTTTTCACGACGTCCCGATGACGTCATCAGAGGCCCGAAGCACTTTTCGCGACGTCCCAGTGACGTCATCAGAAAGCCCGAAGCACTTTTCACAACGTCACGATGACGTCATCAGGAGCCCGAAGCACTTCTGACGACGTCACGATGACGTCATCAAGAGCCCGAAGCACTTTTCACGACGTCACGATGACGTCATCAGAAGCCCGAAGCACTTTTGACGACGTCCCGATGACGTCATCAGAAGCCCGAAGCACTTTTCACGACGTCCCAATGACGTCATCAGAAGCCCGAAGCACTTTTGACGACGTCCCGATGACGTCATCAGAAGCCCGAAGCACTTTTCGCGATGTCCAGATGACGTCATCAGAAACCCGAAGCACTTCTGACGATGTCGTGATGACGTCCTCAGGAGCCCGAAGAACTTTTGACGACGTCCTGATGACGTCTTCAGGAGCCCGAAGCACTTTTCACGACGTCCCAATGACGTCATCAGAATCCCGAAGCACTTTTCACGACGTCCCGATGACGTCATCAGAAGCCTGAAGCACTTTTCACGACGTCCCAATGACGTCATCAGAAGCCCGAAGCACTTCTGACGATGTCGTGATGACGTCCTCAGGAGCCCGAAGCACTTTTCACGACGTCCCGATGACGTCATCAGAAGCCCGAAGCACTTTTGACGACGTCCCGATGACGTCATCAGAAGCCCGAAGCACTTTTCGCGATGTCCAGATGACGTCATCAGAAACCCGAAGCATTTTTCACGATCTCCCGATGACGTCATCAAGAGCCCGAAGCACTTTTCACGATTTCCCGATGACGTCATGAGGAGCCCGACGCACTTTTCACGACGTCCCGATGACGTCATCAGAGGCCCGAAGCACTTTTCGCGACGTCCCAGTGACGTCATCAGAAAGCCCGAAGCACTTTTCACAACGTCACGATGACGTCATCAGGAGCCCGAAGCACTTCTGACGACGTCACGATGACGTCATCAAGAGCCCGAAGCACTTTTCACGACGTCACGATGACGTCATCAGAAGCCCGAAGCACTTTTGACGACGTCCCGATGACGTCATCAGAAGCCCGAAGCACTTTTCACGACGTCCCAATGACGTCATCAGAAGCCCGAAGCACTTTTCACGACGTCACGATGACGTCATCAGAGGCCCGAAGCACTTTTCACGACGCCCCGCTGACGTCATCAGAAGCCCGAAGCACTTTTCACGACGTCACGATGACGTCATCAGGAGCCCGAAGCACTTCTGACGATGTCGTGATGACGTCCTCAGGAGCCCGAAGCACTTTTCGCGATGTCCAGATGACGTCATCAGAAGCCCGAAGCACTTTTCTTGACGTCCCGATGATGCCATCAGAATCCCCACTCACCTACAAATCGATCACTTACCAGCCTACGCACCCCCTACCAACTTACCTGTCTGCCAAGCTGATTGCCTTCGACCATTGGCAGTGGCTATTAGCAGTGAGAACTGAAAAGCGTGACGGCCCACGGCCTACGGCTCACGGCCTACGGCGCACACCATGAAATTTCCTTAAGCTTTCGGGCTCACAACTTTGTTATTTGTGAACCAATTTTGTTGAAATTCGGACAGCAGGTGTATTCTGGACCCCTTCGCTTATATCCAGTAGGGAATCTTCAGAAATTTTGTTTCAAAGATTCTATAAACTATTTTATAAAAATCAAAGTGATCACAAGGCCTAGGCAAAACCAAACCTCTCCAGCCGCTTCGCGGCTGGAGCGATAATCAGTTTTAAGCCAGTTGATGACCCCTGATACTGCAAAGCATCACTAGAGCCGTGCACCACTGAAAAATCAAAAGAATTTTCGACGGCTTTTTTAACTTCAAACGGGCTTTTTCACGCTTCTTTCTTATAGATCGTACAACGAACCAAGAAAGACTTTCCCAGGAAAAAACATGAAAATCATTCTCCATCGTTAACGCTGCCTTCAAGGTGTATGGTACACTTTGTCGCTGTAATGAGCGACAGACAGGCAATTTAACACAAATCGCCGCGGGCTTCGCATCGTGGCAACGACGTCGGTCGTCGTACATACAGCTTTCGAGTGTGAGTTGCAGCGCCACTGCAAATGTGCCAAAGCGTGTCTCTACTTCTCTCGCTGTCGCTGTGAAGTGCACTGCGACAGCGATAGGTCTCAAGGGCGAGAGTTCCGCGACAGCCGTTCTCTGTGCAGAGTGACGCGACCGTGTGTCGCCAAATCCTACCGTACCCCTAAAACTGTTGCTGTTGCAGTGCACCGCATAGCGACAGCGACAGTGGCAGCGACAGGCCTCTGCACATTTGAGGTTTGTCAGCCCTCCGCAACACGTCGCTGGGTCAGCCGCCCGTTTACTGCTCCTCCGTCGGCCGATGCCGTTACTCCGATGCGGGTCACGCCGCGATTTGTGCTAGATTGCATGCCTGTTGCTCATGACAGCGACAAACTACATTATACCCCTGGATGACACTAATCCTCTTCGTTTGATTTGTTTGTGCGAGTATGGCGCATTAAGGGTACGATTGGCTCCCAAAGACCACGTGTATTTATCAAACGGGCAGCTCTTTTCGAAGAGGTTTAGATAGGAACTCTAGGATATAATTAAGAATTCGGTGTGGAGGATTGGTACTCGTGGGGGACTATCCTAACCGGCGGGGGGGGGGCACTCAAGTAAAAGTCAGAAATGAAATGACCCACCTCATAGAAATCAATGGAAAACCTTATAAAAGATGCTTGATGCTGAGCGTTATGGATATGTGGTTCATTTATTTCTGACTTTTACTTGAGTGGCCCCCGTTTACATGCGATAGTCCCCTCGTGATGCTCATTTATACTAATGCTTAGACATTACACTTACTTTGAAGATATTGTAAAGAAGGCCCCGGTCATAGTTGGATGAGCCCACGTCTCCAGCCCGGTCGATACACACAGAATGCATTGGAAATGGGATGCAAAAATCACTCGGTGTATCCCCCCGCCCCCCCCCCCAACACCCCTCAACACCCCCCAACACCCACCTGGTCGATACGTATGTTTAAAATGATGGAGTGAGGTTGAGAAAATCACTCGGTGTATCCCCCCCCCAACACCCCCCCGCACCCCTCAACACCCCCCCACACCCACCTGGTCGATACGTATGTTTAAAATGATGGAGTGAGGTTGAGAAAATCACTCGATGTATCCGACGCGGTCGATATCCATTCTTTACGTGGATGAGAAAATCACCGGGTGGGCGGGTCGATGATAAAACATTGCGTATCACTAGAAAGCTAACCTTACTGCTACCTCCGTTACTTCACCATACTCTCCTTCACTATTTCTCTGAACAGGTGCAATCCTCTTGGCCACGTAATCATCGTCATATCTAGTTGCATGCACCGAGTGATTTTCTCAACCTCACTCCATCATTTTAAACATACGTATCGACCGGGTGGATGTTGGGGGGTGTTGGGTGGTGCGGGGGTGTTGGGGAGTCGGTGGGTTGCAGATGCAGATAGCACCACCTCTGACCGGGGCCGAAGGAACACACTTTTCCGGAGATATAGTAGATGAATATCAATGAATTGTTCAATCATGGTACGGTAGAAAATCCTTTTTTTTGTAAAGATTTTTGCCGGACTATAGATTTTCGGTAGAGTTTTTGCATTAAACCAACTTGTATCCGACCGGATATCCGACTCGGATATTCGGATTCCGACTCACCGAAAAAAGCTCATAATCCGAGTGATGCAAAATCCGAATCACCGAAAAAACCTTGATTGATCCGAAATCACGCTTGGACTATCCGTTTAGCCCCCCTATCCGATTGAACCGGATTATCCGATGTTGCTATTTTGAATCTTTCCGTTTGAGTCGGATATCCACGGCCTTTGGTTTTTGAGTTATCCGAAATCCGAGTATCCGAAAATTTTTGGTTCGGATCCAATGTATAGTGGTTGTCACCGGTATAAAATGGAGCTAATCAGAAATGGAAGAATATTCTAGGCAAAACAGTATTAGTTAGGGTCCGAAGGAAAGCACGGAGCAACACAGAATGGAGAATTGCAAAAGACGGGTCCACAAAAGATTTCATTGTCACAACAAACACTTCCTGTGATACCTAAAAGGCGGGCTGATTCTTAAAGGCAGTGTTCACGATAAAAATCGTTATTCTGTTTTTCCGCCTATCTTGAAAACGGCCCCATACTGATTCCAATGATGTCTCTGGAATCGTACAAGACCTTCTGGGAACGGAGTTATGGTCCCTCAAAATATGAGCTAAGGAAACATGGTGGATGAGTTGTCCGAGGCTTGTAACTTCCGTCTTTTGCAGCCGATGTATGCGAGCTGACCTGAGTAAAGAGAGGAGTTGAGAATGAAGGGAAGAACGGGGCTAATGATTGGAAATCATCGCTCATCTCACGATGTCGAGCATTCATTTGTTCACGTCGGTGGGCGTGTGATGCGCTTTTGGGGTTTTCAATGCGCTCGAAGTTGCAACTTCGGGCTTTTTTGGGGCTCTTCCTGGCTCGTTTTCATGCGTTCTTTCGACGTCAACGTTACAGTGTGCCCTTCCACTACCCAATCCTGGTGGAAACTGAAACACATTTTTTATCGTGAACACTGCCTTTAAAGGCACTGTTCGCGATAAAAATCGCTTTTCTGTTTCTTTGCCTATCTTGAAACCGGTCCCATTCTGATTCCAATGATGCTTCTGGAATCATACAAGACCTTCTGGGTATGGAGTTATGGTCCCTCAAAAATTGAGCTAGGGAAAATGGTGGACGAGCTGTCCGAGGCTTGTAACTTCCGTCATTTGCAGCCAATGTATGCGAGCTGACCTGAGTAAAGAGAGAAGTTGAGGGCTTTTGATTGGAAACCATAGCTCAACTCACGATTTCAAGTGTTCCTTTGTTCACGTCGAGGGGCGGGGAGAGGCGGGGCTTGCCCACAATGGCGGGGTTCGCCCACTTTTCTAAGCCGTTTTGCGGCTCCTGGGTAGCTTTTCGTCCCGTTTTTTCGACGCTGTTCTGTTTCTGATAGCCACGAGAAGCGTATGTCATAAAAAAATTCGAGGATGAAGTTTATCGCGAACAGGGCCTTTAAGGATTTTGGGTACTTCCGGTGCGTTTTTCTCAATTTCTTCGTAATTTTAGTTCTACCCGGGGGCCCCTTAGTCAATGTAGTGAATATTCTCAAAATTGAAGATTATCGTGAACACTGCCTTTAAAGAGGCGGGAGAAACGGAAGAGACGCAGCGAATGGGGTGTCGCTAGCTGTTGCGTCCAATCAGGAACCTCGCTCCCCCCCCCCCGTTGTTCCCGACTCTTCAGGGGTCGGTATACATGATGGCCACCATCCCCGAAACCATTTTCCCGATGTCAGGATCGAAACATTGTACGCAGTCTTCCAAAACACGCAAACAGGCATAATAAATTTTTCAGACTCGGTAAACGTACAGTACCGCTACTAAAGTACGGAAAAAAGGGGGCGAAAGGGGCAAAGTTAGCAACAGAGTTACAGGTTTTTATACCTGTAACTTGCTTCAAAGTGATTCAATTTTAGATTAATCTGAATTATGAAAGAAACTTTCCTCTTCTCCGCGACCTATTGGTTCCAATCATATTAAGAAAGTCCGTAAAATCTAACAAGGAAGCCCTTTTATGGTCAACGTTGCTTCATCATGCGATAATGTGTAGATTCGTGCGCGGTGATAAGCGGGAAGAAACCACCGCGCGCCAATCTACACGTTATCGCATGATCAAATGCCTTTGCTCTAAAAATGGTTTCTTTGTTAGTTTCACTGACTTTTTTAACACGATTGAAACCCATAGGTCGCGGTGAAAAGGATGATTCACTTTCAAATTTAGGTTGGGGTTGTAGCAGGTACCGTCACGTGCGCCGCGAGCATGCCAAAACTAGCCTTCTCCTGCGGCCATCGACCAGTGGCCGTACTCATGAAGCCGCGTGCGCAGAAAGGGTTTTCTCCCCGTGTCCGGCGTATGGCAACCACGTTTGTGTCTCCCCTGTTGAAATTTCATTAGTGGCGTGCCCCTCTTCGCCACCTGTCAGAGCACAGACAGGCATGAGTAGGCATTCATAGAGACGTATAGGAGACCGCCGGGTAAGAGACTGATGTGTCTCAGCCCCGCTATCAGTGCATTCCGGCATGCACAGCAGGGGTGTGCGTTAATGAAACATTTTATTTTCGTCAAGCGTTAATCGTAAATTTTCAAGAAAAAACCGCGTTAACCCGTTAATGCGTTAACACGTTAATTTTGCATTTCGTTCAAAATTTTTTAGAAAACATTGGCTAACCACAGCGATAATCGATAAATCACCAGAGGTCCTAATAATCGTATAACAGCCCTTCACATGGCGTCAGGAGGACGTTGTGGAAAATGGTTGGGGCATTATGTGGAGCCTGCGCAGCGTCGTAGAACGTGAGTAGCGCTTCATTTAGAGCGCTCAACGCTTCTTAGAAATTGAATAGCGTTTCATGTGGAGTACACACAGCGTGGTGCGCTCCATGCAGAGCGTACGCCGCGTGATAGAAAGTTACTTTCGCTTTATGTAGAGCGTGCGTTGTGTCATGAAATGTGAGTAGAGCTTGATGCAGTCTTTACGTATATGGCAGAACAGATTAAAGGCAGTGGTCGCGATCCAATATGCTTGTCGTCTTTTTCTCTCTAAACTCTTTTCTGGGTCTCGAGTAGTATTACCTATAAGAGAAAATCGCGAAAAAAAAAACAGTGTTCTGGGCCAAATTTGAAGCCTGATCTTTCTTGCCTTTTGATGGTGGACGAGCCCACTCCGCATCATACGCATCGATGATCTCCAATATAGAGAACATCAGCTGGCTTGAAATTGAATTTTAATCAATGAACCTTCGAATTTGTGTACACATCTAGTCGAAAACATTGACTGGAGTGCTTTCTCTCATTGCTCAACTGTTTTTATTATGTAAATTTGCATTTATTCCTTCTTCTGAATGTCGATGGTTTTTGACTGCTCGGCATGAGACTGCGATCTTTTTAGTCGGCGCTGTGCACGTGTGCACGAACTAGCTTCTTTGGGCCTTAGAAACTCTAATTCTAGCCCGTTCTTCACGACGATTTGATCATTTCTGTCGTAGGCGGAAATTGCCTGGTCAGCGAGCGAAGCCCCAGCCAGACGTGAAGACGGCCGGTAGGCTGGTTACTTTACATATAGTCATACATATAGTCGGAGTTGCAGTTGGTGATGTGACGCTGCCATTATGGAAGGATTACTTCAGTTCACTACTGAATCGTCCAGCGCCTTCAGTACCAGAGCTGCCGCATGTTCAGAGATCACATTACGATGTCAGTGAGGAACCGCCGACTGAGGCTGAAGTTTCGAATTGTGTCCGGAAAATGAAGAATGGAAAGGCAGGTGGAGATGACAACATCACTGCTGAAATGCTGAAAGCTCTTCCTCCGTCTGGGATTCGTGAAATGACCAACACCATCCGTGCCATATGGATGAGCGAAAGGATACCCGATTCGTGGAGACATGCGATCATCGTACCTCTTCACAAGAAGCTATCCGTCACGGATCCTAAGAACTACAGAGGAATCTCTCTACTTCGTGTCATGTACAAGGTTTTAGAACGTATCATTCTCGAGCGACTCATCAAACATCGTGAGTAAACGACCAGAGAGGAGCAAGCCGGTTTTCGACCTGGAAGATTGACCATCGACCAAGTGTTCGTTGTGAGAACAGCAATCGAATCGTGGCAGCGGTATTCGAAGCCAATACAGCTTGCTTTTTTGGACTTTGTAGCCGCATTCGACTCTCCTCATCGTGATCGGTTGCTCAACGCTCTGCGAGCCGATGGAGTCCCGGAAAAGTATGTTCGACTAATCGAGGACATGAACAAAGGAACAAGAGCAGCAGTTCGTACGCCTGTCGGATTTACGTCAGCTTTCGAGGTGAGAAAAGGAGTAAGGCAAGGAGCTGTAGCAGGACCTTTCCTATTCAACTTTGCCGTTGATGACATCATGCGTAGAGTTGCAGAACAGTTTCGTGCGGACGTGACCCTAACACCATCAGGACGCTCCCTTGTCGACCTGGAGTACGCCGATGACATTGTCTTATTCGCTGAAAACAACGCAAAACTGCAAAGGATTGTGAACCTCGTTTCGAAGCATGCCGCAGCCTATGGACTTCGTCTTCGTCCGGACAAATGCAAGCAGATGTGGGCCTCTCAGAGGCCTTCTACGGGAGTTTGTGTGGACGGACAACGTATCGGACTGGTGGACGATTTCTGTTATTTGGGCTGTTTGCTGAAGAACGATGGTAGTTATGCAGCGGATATTCAACAACGATGTGCGAAAGCTACGTCTGCATTCAATTCTCTAACCAAGTGTTTGTGGTCTACCCCCATCGCGAAAGAAGTCAAGTTTCGCGTCTACTTATCCGCTATTCGCCCTATCATGATGTACGGATCGGAGACGTGGGCAGCGCCGAAGACGCAGATGGAAAGGTTGGATTGCACGGAGAGGAAGCTGTATAGACGTTTGCTCGGATATTTCTGGCCGCGGATGTGCCACAACGAAGATCTCTACAACGATACTGACGCCTTACATCTACGTTTGACACGAGGGAGGTGCCAACATCTCCCAATGCCATCTCAAGCAGCAACGGAAGGTCGTCTTCGTCTGTTGGGGCATATTTTAAGAAGACCGCCAGATCGTCTCGTACAACACGCTTTAAGAATGCTTCCAAATCCTATCTGGAAACGGCCACCGTAGGCAAAAGTTCTGGACGGATGTGGTTAAAGAGGATTTGAAGTCACTCGGCATCGAAAGACAGTTAAGGCGCGATGCTTCGTTTCTCAGGAAGTGGAATAGTGATCAATGGATGGATTGTGTTCAAATTGTGGCTAAGGACCGTGACAAATGGACACGGCTGACTACTAGGACGGCACACCTCGGTGAAGATGCGGAATGACCGCGTCAGGCGAAAGCCAACCGATTGAGTCAAAGTAAGTCAATAGTCATAACCCATTCGATACAGTCAAGTTATGCTCGAGAGTATCACCCACCCGGCCTTCAATTCCCCTCCGAACCGTCATTTGTTACCTTACTCGACCGCATAGATGTTGATGAGACCTCATATTTTGCTTTTGGAACACGAATTTAAAATTCTCCGATATTGAGAAGAAATGACGAAATAAGATGAACAGTGGAATGGGAAACATTGAGAACAGCTACATATTTCACATCAAACGAAAATTAACTGCGCCTACAGCCGATGGACCCGGCTGACAAATTTGACAATCGAGCAGATCAGTCAGTGCCATAATTCCACCGCTATTAACGAATCTGAAGTTGACGTAATTTTAGGACTTTTTCCTTAAGCGTTAATCGTTAATTTTCACAAAAAAAAACGCGTTAACCCGTTAATGCGTTAACACGTTAACGTTATAACGCACAGCCCTGATACACAGCATGCCAGACCTCGATTGTGTGGGTGGAGGGCAGAGAGCGCACTGCCTGCCAGTAACATATTGAACATGTTCTAAAACGCAAGACCGACGTAGGAAGCAGCCTTGATTCTCTCCGTCCACCCCGCCAGGTGGCCAGAAACCCTCCTGTCTACCAGCCAGGTAGCTGGAAGCCTTTCTATCTACCTGCCGGGTACCCAGGGAGGTGCAACATCGGAAACTTTTCCAACAGCTGGTGGACTTCGGACATTACTGGGAGGCTCCCAGTGTTTCATAAATACGATCAGAGGAGCGGCGCCGCCAGCGGCTGGCAGCAAGCAAACTGAGTCGATCAATCAGCTGTGCAGTCTACGGGGGTGGCAGTCGTTTGAATACTCGTTTGAGAGCGGCACATTCGACGGCCACCTGCCACGCACGCTGGCGTCATGCTTTGCCATGCTCATTCGTACACACTTTATCACAGCTATCCGTGTTTATTTCATGTAGAATAACGCATACACAGTTGTCTTGTCGAAGGAAGGTACAAAGACAGACCGAATCTCTTCCGGACATGAGATCAGACTCTTGTCAACAAAGCTGATATGGCATGCATATGCACTACTTTGGTTCAAGTGAATTATTTAGGTATGATGATGACCAGTGTTTGAATAGCGTCGAATGCTTTGATCCAACTACTATGCGCTGGTCCCAAGTCACCCCAATGAACACCAAGCGCAGTCAGCTTTCACTGGTTTCCTGTGGAGATGCGATCTATGCTATTGGAGGGTATGTCTGTTCTCTTGGCTTCCGTGAATGAATGTCAATCACTGGAGTTTCCAGGAATAATGACATTTCAATTCTCTCCTCAGTGGAAATGTATCAAGAAGCGACTGATCGGTGGAAATTCGTAGCACCAATGGGACGCGCCAGAGAAACAATGGGTGCGGCTGTGGTCCAGATTCCGCCAAGTGAACAGGGTGGGTAAAGAGGATTCTAAGCATAGAAGCAATGTTCGGTGAGCTTTACATCAGTTTTCCTCTGATTTCAATATCGTTTCAGAACCTATAAGGAACTTATCAATATGAGTGGATAGGTGATTATTACATCGTTCTCATATCTGAACTTTATACGATATTGGGGTGGTAGTGGCGGCAGCCTCGAGTTTCCAGCCATATATGGGATATCAGTAAATTCCGACGTGAAGGCGGAACGTTGCCCGATTTCGCCATGTGGTTAAAGGCAGTGTTCACGATAAAAGTCGTTCTTCTGTTTTCCCTCCTTTCCCTTCTATCTTGAAGACGGTCTCATGCTGATTTCAATTATGTCCCTGGGATCGTACAAGACCCCCTGGGAACGATGTTATGACCCCTCGAATTTCAACAAAGGAAGCATCGTGGACGAGTTGTCCAAGGCTTGTAACTCCCGTTTTTTTGCAGCCGATGTGTGCGAGCTGACCTAAGTCAAGAGAGAAGTTGAGAATGAAGGGAAGAACGGGGCATTTGAACTGAAACAATCGCTCATCTAACCACGATTTCAGGGCAAGTCTTTAAGGGCGTGGGCGGAGTGGCCCAATGGGTTGTCTGACCAACGAGATTTTCACCCTTTTACCGGCCTTTTTTCGTCGCGATTCCATTCTTAATCTTCTTATAGGAACCCAAAGCTTACGTTTTGGCCAAAAAAACGTGCAACTTTTTCTTCGTGAACACTGCCTTTGAAAACCCTGGCTGCATATTTAATAACAATGTAGCAGACACTGATGTTTTCTCAAATAAAAAAATTAATTCTTCAGAGTTTCTAGGAGATGAGACCAATAATGCGTTGCTATACTGGATTCACTTTGATGTGTTCATCAGTGTATCGCTGATCTTGCTATAGAAGTGATCATGTACTTATATCTCAAAGGCAGCTTGCTGTAAAACGTTCGATACCGAAAACACCGCAATACTCGTTGCCAGGCAGTTCAAATCGTCTTGAGTCTATCTTTCCATATGTTTTTCGTGTCTGCTGGTTCTTTGAACTTAGCCTGAACCGCATTAAATTGTATCCTATCTGTGATTTCTTTCCCATGTCGCTTGTCTCAGATATTTGATGTATACTTTGCGCAGTGTAAATATTTCAACATTAGTCTATTCAATCACTACAATTTTTGGCTACTTAAAATTGATCTGGTAAATAAATTCTGCGCATATACACAGTGGTTTTGAACATTTTTTCTGGCTATGTATGGCGTAAGATGCGATATATCACAAGAAGGGGCTCGAACCTCTCGATGTCCGGAGGGGGGGGGGGAGGGAGGGGCGGGATTGAACCTTCAACCAAGAACCAAGATGGGTTTTCTTTGGGGGAGTGGGGGTAGTATTGAGAGCCAGATTTAAAGTATGGGGAAGAATTAGGGATGTGTATTTAGGTCTGTTGGCACCTGCTCGTTGGTGCCCCTGCTTCTACTAGACCCAGTAGACGTTTGAGTATACACAGGGAACGTTCAAGCGATATGGCGTGCACAACTATATCGCACAAGTATCACATACATTGCATAAAAGTGTTGCCGTCAGGCACACTAAGGCCTCTTGTCCAGAACACCTTAGGTCTTGTACCTAAGGTGTCATGGAACCTTGCAATATATCACAGGAAGGGGCTCGAACCTCTCGATGTCCGATGGAGGGGGGGGAGGGAGAAGCGGGATTGAACCTTCAACCAAGAACCAAGATGGGTTTTCTTTCGGGGAGTGGGGGTAGTATTGAGTTAAAGTATGGGGAAGAATTGGGGATGTGTATTTAAGTCTGTTGGCACCTGCTCGTTGGTGCCCCTGCTTCTACTAGACCCAGTAGACGTTTGAGTATACACAGGGAACGTTCAAGCGATATGGCGTGCACAACTATATCGCACAAGTATCACATACATTGCATAAAATTGTTGCCGTCAGGCACACTAAGGCCTCTTGTCCAGAACACCTTAGGTCTTGTACCTAGGGTGTCATGGAACCTTGCGATATATCACAGGAAGGGCTCGAACCTCTCGATGTCCGGTGGGGGGAGGAGGAGCGGGATTGAACTTTCAACCAAGACCCAAGATGGGTTTGCTTTCGGGGAGTGGGGGTAGTAGTGAGAGCTAGATTTAAAGTACGGGGAAGAGTTGGGGATGTGTATTTAGGTCTGTTGGCACCTGCTCGTTGGTGCCCTGCTTCTACTAGACCCAGTAGACGTTTGAGTATACACAGGGAACGTTCAAGCGATATGGCGTGCACAACTATATCGCACAAGTATCACATACATTGCATAAAAGTGTTGCCGTCAGGCTACTAAAACCTCTTGTCCAGAACACCTTAGGTCTTGTACCTAAGGTGTCATGGAACCTGCTGCAATATATCACAGGAAGGGCTCGAACCTCTCGATGTCCGGTGGGGGGAGGGAGGGCAGGATTGAACCTTCAGCAAGACCCAAGATGGGTTTTCTTTCGGGGAGTGGGGTAGTATTGAGAGCCAGATTTAAAATATGGGGAAGAATTAGGGATGTGTATTTAGGTCTGTTGGCACCTGCTCGTTGGTGCCCCTGCTTCTACTAGACCCAGTAGACGTTTGAGTATACACAGGGAACGTTCAAGCGATATGGCGTGCACAACTATATCGCACAAGTATCACATACATTGCATAAAAGTGTTGCCGTCAGGCTACTAAAACCTCTTGTCCAGAACACCTTGGGTCTTGTACCTAGGGTGTCATGGAACTCTTGCGATATATCACAGGAAGGGGCTCGAACCTCTCGATGTCCGGTGGGGAGGGAGGAGGGCGGGATTGAACCTTCAACCAAGACCCAAGATGGGTTTTCTTTCGGGGAGTGGGGTAGTATTGAGAGCCAGATTTAAAGTATGGGGAAGAATTAGGGATGTGTATTTAGGTCTGTTGGCACCTGCTCGTTGGTGCCCCTGCTTCTACTAGACCCAGTAGACGTTTGAGTATACACAGGGAACGTTCAAGCGATATGGCGTGCACAACTATATCGCGCAAGTATCACGTACATTGCATAAAAGTGTTGCCGTCAGGCTACTAAAACCTCTTGTCCAGAACACCTTAGGTCTTGTACCTAGGGTGTCATGGAACCTTGCGATATATCACAGGAAGGGGCTCGAACCTCTCGATGTCCGGTGGGGGGGGGAGGGAGGAGCGGGAGTGAACTTTCAACCAAGACCCAAGATGGGGTTTCTTTTCGGGAGTGGGGGTAGTATTGAGAGCCAGATTTAAAGTATGGGGAAGAATTGGGGATGTGTATTTAGGCCTGTTGGCACCTGCTCGTTGGTGCCCCTGCTTCTACTAGACCCAGTAGACGTTTGAGTATACACAGGGAACGTTCAAGCGATATGGCGTGCACAACTATATCGCGCAAGTATCACGTACATTGCATAAACGTGTTGCCGTCAGGCACACTAAGGCCTCTTGTCCAGAACACCTTAGGTCTTGTACCTAGGGTGTCATGGAACCTTGCGATATATCACAGGAAGGGGCTCGAACCTCTCGATGTCCGGTGGGGGGGAGGGAGGGGCGGGATTGAACCTTCAACTAAGACCCAAGATGGGTTTTCTTTCGGGGAGTGGGGGTAGTATTGAGAGCCAGATTTAAAGTATGGGGAAGAATTAGGGATGTGTATTTAGGTCTGTTGGCACCTGCTCGTTGGTGCCCCTGCTTCTACTAGACCCAGTAGACGTTTGAGTATACACAGGGAACGTTCAAGCGATATGGCGTGCACAACTATATCGCGCAAGTATCACGTACATTGCATAAAAGTGTTGCCGTCAGGCTACTAAAACCTCTTGTCCAGAACACCTTAGGTCTTGTACCTAGGGTGTCATGGAACCTTGCGATATATCACAGGAAGGGGCTCAGAACCTCTCGATGTCCGGTGGGGGGAGGAGGGCGGGATTGAACCTTCAACCAAGACCCAAGATGGGTTTTCTTTCGGGGAGTGGGGTAGTATTGAGAGCCAGATTTAAAGTATGGGGAAGAATTAGGGATGTGTATTTAGGTCTGTTGGCACCTGCTCAGGTGTGCCCCTGCTTCTACTAGACCCAGTAGACGTTTGAGTATACACAGGGAACGTTCAAAGCGATATGGCGTGCACAACTATATCGCGCAAGTATCACGTACATTGCATAAAAGTGTTGCCGTCAGGCTACTAAAACCTTTGTCCAGAACACCTTAGGTCTTGTACCTAGGGTGTCATGGAACTTGCGATATATCACAGGAAGGGGCTCGAACCTCTCGATGTCCGGTGGGGGGAGGGAGGGGCGGGATTGAACCTTCAACCAAGACCCAAGATGGGTTTTCTTTCGGGGAGTGGGGGTAGTATTGAGAGCCAGATTTAAAGTATGGGGAAGAATTAGGGATGTGTATTTAGGTCTGTTGGCACCTGCTCGGGTGTGCCCCTGCTTCTACTAGACCCAGTAGACGTTTGAGTATACACAGGGAACGTTCAAGCGATATGGCGTGCACAACTATATCGCGCAAGTATCACGTACATTGCATAAAAGTGTTGCCGTCAGGCACACTAAGGCCTTTTGTCCAGAACACCTTAGGTCTTGTACCTAGGGTGTCATGGAACCTTGCGATATATCACAGGAAGGGGCTCGAACCTCTCGATGTCCGATGGGGAGGGAGGGCGGGATTGAACCTTCAACCAAGAATCAAGATGGGTTTTCTTTCGGGGAGTGGGGGTAGTATTGAGAGCCAGATTTAAAGTATGGGGAAGAATTAGGGATGTGTATTTAGGTCTGTTGGCACCTGCTCGTTGGTGCCCCTGCTTCTACTAAACCCAGTAGACGTTTGAGTATACACAGGGAACGTTCAAGCGATATGGCGTGCACAACTATATCGCGCAAGTATCACGTACATTGCATAAAAGTGTTGCCGTCAGGCTACTAAGGCCTCTTGTCCAGAACACCTTGGGTCTTGTACCTAGGGTGTCATGGAACCTCGCGATATATCACAGGAAGGGGCTCGAACCTCTCGATGTCCGGTGGGGGGAGGGAGGGGCGGGATTGAACCTTCAACCAAGACCCAAGATGGGTTTTCTTTCGGGAGTGGGGTAGTATTGAGAGCCAGATTTAAAGTATGGGGAAGAATTAGGGATGTGTATTTAGGTCTGTTGGCACCTGCTCGTTGGTGCCTGCTTCTACTAGACCCAGTAGACGTTTGAGTATACACAGGGAACGTTCAAGCGATATGGCGTGCACAACTATATCGCGCAAGTATCACGTACATTGCATAAAAGTGTTGCCGTCAGGCACACTAAAACCTTTTGTCCAGAACACCTTAGGTCTTGTACCTAGGGTGTCATGGAACCTTGCGATATATCACAGGAAGGGGCTCGAACCTCTCGATGTCCGGTGGGGGGAGGGAGGGGCGGGATTGAACCTTCAACCAAGACCCAAGATGGGTTTTCTTTCGGGGAGTGGGGGTAGTATTGAGAGCCAGATTTAAAGTATGGGGAAGAATTAGGGATGTGTATTTAGGTCTGTTGGCACCTGCTCGTTGGTGCCCCTGCTTCTACTAGACCCAGTAGACGTTTGAGTATACACAGGGAACGTTCAAGCGATATGGCGTGCACAACTATATCGCGCAAGTATCACGTACATTGCATAAAAGTGTTGCCGTCAGGCACACTAAGGCCTTTTGTCCAGAACACCTTAGGTCTTGTACCTAGGGTGTCATGGAACCTTGCGATATATCACAGGAAGGGGCTCGAACCTCTCGATGTCCGGTGGGGGGAGGGAGGGGCGGGATTGAACCTTCAACCAAGACCCAAGATGGGTTTTCTTTCGGGGAGTGGGGGTAGTATTGAGAGCCAGATTTAAAGTATGGGGAAGAATTAGGGATGTGTATTTAGGTCTGTTGGCACCTGCTCGGGTGTGCCCCTGCTTCTACTAGACCCAGTAGACGTTTGAGTATACACAGGGAACGTTCAAGCGATATGGCGTGCACAACTATATCGCGCAAGTATCACGTACATTGCATAAAAGTGTTGCCGTCAGGCTACTAAAACCTTTGTCCAGACCCCCTTAGGCCTTGTACCTAGGGTGTCATGGACCCTTGCGATATATCACAGGAAGGGGCTCGAACCTCTCGATGTCCGGTGGGGGGAGGGAGGGGCGGGATTGAACCTTCAACCAAGACCCAAGATGGGTTTTCTTTCGGGGAGTGGGGGTAGTATTGAGAGCCAGATTTAAAGTATGGGGAAGAATTAGGGATGTGTATTTAGGTCTGTTGGCACCTGCTCGGGTGTGCCCCTGCTTCTACTAGACCCAGTAGACGTTTGAGTATACACAGGGAACGTTCAAGCGATATGGCGTGCACAACTATATCGCACAAGTATCACATACATTGCATAAAAGTGTTGCCGTCCAGGCTACTAAAACCTTTGTCCAGAACACCTTAGGTCTTGTACCTAGGGAGTCATGGAACCTTGCGATATATCACAGGAAGGGGCTCGAACCTCTCGAAGTCCGATGGGGGGGGGAGGGAGGAGCGGGATTGAACCTTCAACCAAGAACCAAGATGGGTTTTCTTTCGGGGAGTGGGGGTAGTATTGAGAGCCAGATTTAAAGTATGGGGAAGAATTAGGGATGTGTATTTAGGTCTGTTGGCACCTGCTCGTTGGTGCCCCTGCTTCTACTAGACCCAGTAGACGTTTGAGTATACACAGGGAACGTTCAAGCGATATGGCGTGCACAACTATATCGCACAAGTATCACATACATTGCATAAAAGTGTTGCCGTCAGGCACACTAAGGCCTCTTGTCCAGAACACCTTAGGTCTTGTACCTAGGGTGTCATGGAACCTTGCGATATATCACAGGAAGGGGCTCGAACCTCTCGATGTCCGGTGGGGGGAGGGAGGGGCGGGATTGAACCTTCAACCAAGACCCAAGATGGGTTTTCTTTCGGGGAGTGGGGGTAGTATTGAGAGCCAGATTTAAAGTATGGGGAAGAATTAGGGATGTGTATTTAGGTCTGTTGGCACCTGCTCGTTGGTGCCCCTGCTTCTACTAGACCCAGTAGACGTTTGAGTATACACAGGGAACGTTCAAGCGATATGGCGTGCACAACTATATCGCACAAGTATCACATACATTGCATAAAAGTGTTGCCGTCAGGCTACTAAAACCTCTTGTCCAGAACACCTTAGGTCTTGTACCTAAGGTGTCATGGAACCTTGCAATATATCACAGGAAGGGGCTCGAATCTCTCGATGTCCGGTGGGGGGGAGGAGGGAGGGGTGGAATTGAACCTTCAACCAAGAATCAAGATGGGTTTTCTTTCGGGGAGTGGGGGTAGTATTGAGAGCCAGATTTAAAGTATGGGGAAGATTTAGGGATGTGTATTTAAGTCTGTTGGCACCTGCTCGTTGGTGCCCCTGCTTCTACTAGACCCAGTAGACGTTTGAGTATACACAGGGAACGTTCAAGCGATATGGCGTGCACAACTATATCGCGCAAGTATCACATACATTGCATAAAAGTGTTGCCGTCAGGCACACTAAGGCCTCTTGTCCAGAACACCTTAGGTCTTGGACCTAGGGAGTCATGGAACCTGCAATATATCACAGGAAGGGGCCTCGAACCTCTCGATGTCCGGGGGGGGGGGAGGGAGGGGCGGGATTGAACCTTCAACCAAGAACCAAGATGGGTTTTCTTTGGGGGAGTGGGGGTAGTATTGAGAGCCAGATTTAAAGTATGGGGAAGAATTGGGGATGTGTATTTAGGTCTGTTGGCACCTGCTCGTTGGTGCCCCTGCTTCTACTAGACCCAGTAGACGTTTGAGTATACACAGGGAACGTTCAAGCGATATGGCGTGCACAACTATATCGCACAAGTATCACATACATTGCATAAAAGTGTTGCCGTCAGGCTACTAAGGCCTCTTGTCCAGAACACCTTAGGTCTTGTACCTAGGGTGTCATGGAACCTTGCGATATATCACAGGAAGGGGCTCGAACCTCTCGATGTCCGGTGGGGGGAGGGAGGGGCGGGATTGAACCTTCAACCAAGACCCAAGATGGGTTTTCTTTCGGGGAGTGGGGGTAGTATTGAGAGCCAGATTTAAAGTATGGGGAAGAATTGGGGATGTGTATTTAGGTCTGTTGGCACCTGCTCGTTGGTGCCCCTGCTTCTACTAGACCCAGTAGACGTTTGAGTATACACAGGGAACGTTCAAGCGATATGGCGTGCACAACTATATCGCACAAGTATCACATACATTGCATAAAAGTGTTGCCGTCAGGCACACTAAGGCCTCTTGTCCAGAACACCTTAGGTCTTGTACCTAGGGTGTCATGGAACCTTGCGATATATCACAGGAAGGGGCTCGAACCTCTCGATGTCCGGTGGGGGAAAGGGGGGGGTTTGAACCTTCAACAAAGACCCAAGATGTTTTTTTTTGGGGGGGGTGGGGGTAGTATTGAGAGCCAGATTTAAAGTATGGGGAAGAATTAGGGATGTGTATTTAGGTCTGTTGGCACCTGCTCGTTGGTGCCCCTGCTTCTACTAGACCCAGTAGACGTTTGAGTATACACAGGGAACGTTCAAGCGATATGGCGTGCACAACTATATCGCGCAAGTATCACGTACATTGCATAAAAGTGTTGCCGTCAGGCACACTAAAACCTTTGTCCAGAACACCTTAGGTCTTGTCCCTGGGGTGACATGGAACCTTGCGATATATCACAGGAAGGGGCTCGAACCTCTCGATGTCCGGTGGGGGGAGGGAGGGGCGGGATTGAACCTTCAACCAAGAACCAAGATGGGTTTTCTTTCGGGGAGTGGGGGTAGTATTGAGAGCCAGATTTAAAGTATGGGGAAGAATTAGGGATGTGTATTTAGGTCTGTTGGCACCTGCTCGTTGGTGCCCCTGCTTCTACTAAACCCAGTAGACGTTTGAGTATACACAGGGAACGTTCAAGCGATATGGCGTGCACAACCATATCGCACAAGTATCACATACATTGCATAAAAGTGTTGCCGTCAGGCACACTAAGGCCTTTTGTCCAGAACACCTTAGGTCTTGTACCTAGGGTGTCATGGAACCTTGCGATATATCACAGGAAGGGGCTCGAACCTCTCGATGTCCGGTGGGGGGGGAGGGAGGGGCGGGATTGAACCTTCAACCAAGAACCAAGATGGGTTTTCTTTCGGGGAGTGGGGGTAGTATTGAGAGCCAGATTTAAAGTATGGGGAAGAATTAGGGATGTGTATTTAGGTCTGTTGGCACCTGCTCGTTGGTGCCCCTGCTTCTACTAGACCCAGTAGACGTTTGAGTATACACAGGGAACGTTCAAGCGATATGGCGTGCACAACTATATCGCACAAGTATCACATACATCGCATAAAAGTATTGCTGTCAGGCACACTAAAGCCTCTTGTCCAGAACACCGTAGGTCTTGTACCGAGGGAAGTCATGCAACCTTTCGCCACAAGCCACAATTTCGCCACCCTGAATTGCCGGTCATTGTCGAGTTATGTTTAGCAATCTGTGTTGTCTGGACTTCTAGGCTGTTTCCATGCACCGTTTGCTGCTTTGCAGGAAACTCGCCTCAAGGATAGACCCGTCATCAACGTCGGAGAGTACGCCATCTACTGCGGTAACGCTGATGATAGGAGAGTAGGAGGCTGCGCGATAGGTCTAGTTCATAATAGCCGCGATGCGCGGCAGTGCATTTGATCTATATCGATTTTCTCTTGATATCTATGGCGTCGTTTATACTTCTGCCGCCCAGCGGCGCAGCGAAGTGCAATCCTATAGTATCGATCGTGCCGTGCCGCGTGATCAATATTACAGAAATGCACTGTGCCGGGCCGCCCAGCGGCGGGAGTATAAACGACCACTATGCCAAGCACGATGTCGCGTCGCCCGTCGCGGGAAGTATGCACTAGGCCTTAGCTGTGAGGGAGGACTTTGATGGTATGATCAAGGAGTTTGGCTCAACATCGTGTAGGAATGTATTTGTGCGACTGCGGGATTACAGAGGATTCAGTCTATGGATAGTGAGTGCTTATGCGCCCACCGAAACCGCCGAAGACAGTTTGCCTTCTACGCCAAATTGCCTTCTACGAGGAACCTAATATGGGAATCGATGCAAACGCGAAGATGGAGCTTGATCAGGAATCCGACGTACTCGGTAAATGGGTCTACCCAGTGGAGCAAACATCGGACAATGGCTACCGCCTTGTCGACTTTTGTGAACGCAGTAGTCTGATTATTGCATCGACATTCAAGAGGAATCATCGCCGCCATCAGCTTACGTGGCAGGGACCAACCCAGCTATCTTTGGAAGAGCAGCGAAAGCGGAAGATGACAGCGTTGAAACTACAGCTTGACTATTTTCTGACTAGGAATAGTCCCGTATCGGGCATTCAAAGATCTTGAGTGTGTGAAATGTCGCATTCGATTCGGATCACCGTCCAGTTCTGTTGAGCTTCAATGCTTCATACTCACTACTAGGACGGCACATTTCGACAAAGATGCGGACTGACCGCGTCAAGCGGAAGCCAGCCGATCAAGTCAAGTAGGTCATAATTGCAATTGTGGTGATAATAAGTGTAGAAATGATTATGATAATCGCGACATTCATTCAGAAAGGCTTCGAAAATTCGCTTACTATGATGTACTTTTTACCGCTACGGCCTAAATCTTTGCAGGTTTGATATGGATAGTAGACCAATTTTTTTCTAAGTGCGTTGCTCACTGCGAGATCTCTTGAAAAATCGTGCCGTGTGTGCATTTTCACGCTACTTACAAGGTGCGACGCTGGACATTTTCCGATGCCGTGAAGGCTTACAGCGGCAGTCTAGAGCTCGAAAACTACAATTAGGATATGTCTCTCCGTACTGTGAGAGAATCCCTCGAGATCGTTCACGAATAGAGTCCACTCGGTTTCTGGTAAGGGCCGAGAGGACACTAGCATGGGGCCATCGCAGAACGATCGGAGATTCTGCCAGTCTCAAAAAGAGAGCGTACAGCGCTCGTTCATCGATGCTCCCGCCGTGCTCCACCGCGGAACCGCGAGGAATTGAGCGCCGGACTATCACGGAACTATCGCGAAATTTGGCTAGCCTCCACCCCTAATCGTACCGCGTCAATGCCCTCTCGGTGCTTCAGCCGAACGAGTGTTGCCTATAAGATCAACACTAAGCTATAAGGTATTGTCCGTGGCGTATTTCGCGCTGCTTCACAAAACTGCATGGAATGAGAGCGCGGAACCGGGGGTAAACGATCACGGTACCATCGCGGATCGCGAGTTCACAACGGTACTGGCGCGGTAAACTTGGTAAAGGTAGCGGAACCATCATGGTAAGAGCACGAGAAGGTCAACGGATAGGTCGATTGGGCAACTATCGGATCGCGGGACCAGAGGGAAACAAACAAAGTACCATCACGGATCGCGGGAGCATCACGGTGCTAGCGAGAAAGTTTCTTTCATAGTATCTGAAAACGTACATGAAATTCCATGAAAGTAGCTGCTTGGTGAAGAGTGCTACACTATGTGGGCGGAGCCCTTTTCAATGCCCCGAGACCACACAGGTGCAGTTTCGTGTACGAAAACCACATTTGGAATATGACTATCCGCATTTGAAAACGAACAAAACTTCCATGGACGTAACTTCAAGCCGAAGAGCTCTTCATTATTAAGAGCGGTCCTGGAAAAATTATCAGAGTCCAGGGTTGAGATATAAAACTTGCAAGTTTTTTTCGGAACTCTAATTACTCTGAGAGTTTTGACCTAGAAATAGCCGCGAAATAACCGCGAAATGCCTCATTGCCGCGTAATAGCCGATAAATAACCACCAAATAATTTTCGCCGCGAAATAGCCGAAAAGTAGCCGCTAAATAATGCTCGTCGCAAAATAGCCGCCAAATAATGTTCGCCGCGAAATAGCCGAGAAATAACGCTCTCCAGGCAGATATACGGAGCACTCCGGAGGAATGACTTAGATTTCAGCACCTCCGTCGGTTCAATTGCCCGAGTTCGAGGTACTTGGACCTCGTTCAGTCTCTGGAGGCCCCGCCCAACCGCTGGCGGCCCCAGATGATGACTCAGCGATCCGGCGACTGTTGCGCCTTGGTAAATTTTCTTTACTTCTGAATATTTCTCGCTTATATCACGGCTATTTCTCGACTACTTCTTGTCCGTTCCGTGAGAATCCGAGAAATAGACGCGAAATAGCCGGGAAATAGCCCACCAGGAGCCGCTGCCTAGCCTGGTGGACTATTTTTCGGCTATTTCGCGGCCAAAACTCTCAGAGTTGGGCTTTTCGCGTCCCTGCAACGTGCGAAAAAGCTAGTCCGGAGCTCATATAACAAACCAAACTTTTTTATTGTTCAAAACGGTTCATGAAGACCAATTTTTAGGCGTGATACAATCGATTGTATCACACCTGATTCCATAGAAACTAGGTGTTATACACTTGAATGTATCACACCTAAGAGTTAGTTTCTAAAGGCCGTTTTGAACGATCTAAAAGAAATTATTTCCTTATTTGGATACGGGTCAACTTCGAAAAGCCCTTACTATAATTCCGAAATATATTTGTTGATGTCTCATTACAATCCTGGACTCAAAAATTGTTCGTGGTCCATTCTAGTATCGCGCTCTTCGGCTCCAAGCTGCGTACATGAATATTTGGAGACGTTTTCAGATACGAACAGTCATATTCTAAATGTAGTTCGCATGCCCAAGACTGCACCTATCTGCCTTCAGCGCATGAAAACAGGCTCTGCCCATACTGTTGACCTCATCAGCTTGCGGCTGCGCCTGCGAGTTGTTTTCTAGTTTAATCAGGGAACGATAGCGGGTATTAAATGGTGATTCGAAGTCCCCTCCCCCCTCGTGTCATCATTTTTATCTCTTCATGGGGGGGGGCTGCGGAAATTGCGAAATTTGGGGAGTAGGGGGGATTTGGAACCTTGTCAACATATTTAAAAACCACCCTTAGGATTGGTTTCCGCTTTGAACTATTTTTGAGGTCTGCATCTTCTGTAACATTAACAGGATGGCAGTTATGTTCCTGCCGCGACATTGGTTATGTCATCTTGGCATGGTCTAACAGTTCTGATCTATCCAGCTGATCGCAGCGTATCTCAATTATCCTTCACTAGAGCGGCGTTCAGAGTTCCTTCGAGGCGCGAAGCGACGCCACAATTAGCCTACGTACATCGAATTTGACGCGCAAATGATTATCGTTCCGCGTCAATCGCGTCGTGTCGCATCGCAACGCGTCGCTATTGCGTTCGTACGCAATTGCGAATAATCGCCGAGCGTTCACACGAGTTTCGCGTCACACTGACATGTACCATCGCGTCGCCCCGCGAAAACTCCGCCTCACGCGCAGTCCATGAAGTTCAGAGTGGCTCATCGTCCGTTCCTTTTCAGTGGCTTGTCGCCAGGGTACAACTCGCCCGCTACAGCCACTACTCAGAACTTTTTACTCAAGTTGAAAACCAACTAAAACGCTTCGAACAAGTATAAAACAATATATCTAGACGTGCACAACTATATATTCACTTATTTAGTTCGAACTTAAATTGTTTGCGGTGGTTTACTTCAAAGACAACTAATGTTCAAGCAAAGAGGGCGATGCAAAAGTAATGTTCAATATATTTTGAGAACGGACAAGTATGAAACTACCTTCGAACGGTGGAGGAATCACGAACAACTAACGTTGGACATTGCATCGACTCGCTACACGGACTACCTAAAATTAACATACTGCACAACTTAACTCCTACGTTGTCATGAACATGTTACGAAGAACGAAGCGCGTACACAGGAATTTCATGGACAGATGGGCTTCATTTTGATTCCGTCGTCTTACCTGCACGGTCACTCTACCGCAAGATTGTGAGTTTTGTTGTCTTAGACTGTCTTGCGGCTCCAGCTTTTTGTAGCTGGAGCCGCAAGACAGTCTAAGACAACAAAACTCACAATCTTGCGATAGAGTGACCCTGCTAAAATGTTAAGAAACGGTGCTTAGTTTGTACCCTTAGGTACAGTCGTCACGGATCGCACTGACACTCTGCGTGAATGGGTAAAGGCATCGCTCGCGCTGAAAACCAATTTCCATTTTCAGGCTCAATTTCATGAATGAGCCCGCTGTACCACGTCGCTGAAGTTTTGCGCGTCAAAAGCAGAAGGTTCTGAAGTTGGAGTAGTTCAAAATGACGATCCGCCACCAGTTTTCACCAACCATCTAGCACTAGGAACAGAAGCGCCATCACAGGCGCAGGTGATTCTGCATTTGAAGTTTTTAACTCGGGAAATTCTACATCCAAAGTTGCCTAATGAAGACTTCTTTATTTTAGAATAAGTTCCAGCGAAGGAAAGGTGAGAGAAATTCACCCACTCAATAAGTTTAAAGCAAAAAACACATCCGACATTTTTGCAAAAAAAAACTTCCGACGTATGCCACTTGACATGCCGAAATTGACGGAGAGGTGGGAAGTGAATAATCCGAGACGTTTTAGAACGGTTTTTTTAAGGAAGTTGATGGTTCTGTGGAGCTCTTCCACTCTAATTCTGTACGTCAGAGAATCGCCTGCACCAAAAACATGAAAAAATGAGATACGGTTTCTGCGCGTACGATGCCTTTGAGCATCGGCGCAAGCTTGGTGCAGGTACTGTGCTTCTCTGGGCCAAACTCCAGTCCGTCAGGTTTCCAGCCCCAAAGCCGACTCGATGTGGCTTTTTTGCCCAATTTTCTGCATTCTCCTAGTTTCCAGTTTCCAAAACTCACCTGGAGTCAGTAGATCGGCGGCTGCTGACCTGAAAGCTCTTCCGACTCGGAGCGTGCGGCCGCAAAGCGTGTCGAGACGCGATTGCGGACCGGAATTCGGCATAGATAAGCACAGTATGTTATAACAAACACCAACCGAGTTTGCGCCAACCCACTGCAAGGCAGAGTATAGCAAAGTATCAGTGCGGTTCTTGACGACTGTATCAGACCTGATTTATCATCGAATATTCCTTCTATTTTTTTCACCTAATTCTACTTTACAAATAACATAAACACTCAGACGGTTCATCTTCGCAGTGTAGGTGAGCAGTTCCGACAGGATGTCTAGAGAACACCAGCATTTCGATAATCGCCGACTCCCACGTGAGTAGAAAGCGGAACATTTAGGTTTACAATAGGAGAAGATAGGTCAATGAAATTATGCTTTAAGGTATACCAGTGCAGGCACATGGAGCTTAGATATATTGAAAATGAGACTTGCAAGGTTCTGTACTTGCACGGATTTTCGGTTGGGCGGCTGCTTTATCACTAAGTAGTTACGAAAACGCTTCAGAAAAATGTTCCAGATTTGATTTGAAGGGTTTTCTGAAGCGCTGATCACGAATCTGAGGTTGATTTGTCAATTTTCGAAAGTTTTCAGCTTAATTCGCTAAAAGCATCTCAGCAAGGAAAGATTCTGAGGACAAAAGGCTAATTTCGAGATTTCCGGATTTCTCTGATAGGTGTGTCTCAAAATCATTCTCTGGGGGTGATTTGATGTGTTTAACACGAATCTGAGAACCGTTTGCCAATTTTATACATATTACGGTAGAGTGTTGATAAAGATGTACCCGCGAGTAACCCTGACTCCGACAGTGGTCCCCTAGACCTGTCGCTGTATGGGAACGAGTATGCCAGGTGTTATTTTTCTCTCCGAAATCAGACTGTGATTTCAGTTGGATCGAAGCAGCACCGCAGGACGACGACTTCATGGATGGCGAATCCGACTATTTCCCTCCGCCTACACCAGCAAGGTCCCGAAAAGGACAGAAGCGAGTACGACGCGAAACTCAGCACGAGATAGGATCCAATGGTGAAGAAAGTGTCTACGCCGTTCTCTGAACCTTCACCCAAAACAATTGCCGCAATATTATATTTTCTGTTGTTGTTTCCAAATAAATATGTCGAACGAGCTTCTCATCTAGTTGTTCATCAACTTAAATTGAAGTGGAGCATTAGTAGATGATAAGTTGTCCGTTCAATAGGACGGATAAGTTATGTACAACATTTGGACAAATATAAAGCAACCAACGTTTAGTAGTTTATAACTAGTTTAAAAGTTGTGCATAAGCGGTATAAGCGACAAGTATAACCCCACAAATGAACAACTATGAAACAAATTACGAACAATTGAAATATCAGCTTGGAACGACTTTAACCCTACTAATTTACAAGCTCCAAACAAGTAACGTAAGCCATCCGTTACTTGTCCGATAGTTAGTTTTTAACTTGAGTAAAAAGTTCTGAATACCACGGAAGACGGAACCAACTCTGAGCTCAACAGCTACTATTCCGTGACGACGCCGGCTTTTTAGCTGGGCACTGACCACCTCTTTATTTGAGAAGATAAATTTGACCGTTCAGCTCTCCCAGTCTTATCTGATGAGTGTCGCTACTTGACCAATTATGGAGACCAGTGTATGAACTACTAAGCGCGAATCCGCAGATGTCCTCAAAAAGAACTTGCTGAAAGCCTAGAACTAAACATGTGTCGATACGCTAGCGTTCATTGTGGGTCACTCGAAGGCTCCCAGAAATTCGAGAAAAGGACATCTAGAAACTTCTTCGTAAACAGACAATCTGTATAGCCTAGCTCCCTCATTTTGAGCCGGTCAAAGTAGGGTTTATCGGGCTTATCATGTCAGAATCTCCTTATCACTGCTAGATTTTGCCTTGATCGACCGCACCGCTGCTTGCTCCACCCGGACTCATACGAGCAAGCTAGGTTTCATGTCTCTATCCACAAACTGGCCTGAATTTGTCAGCTTTAGTTGAGGTCTGGTGCAGATATTGCCTCGCACGTTGTGGCAGGAACTTAAAGTCAGTCCGCATGAGAACGCCCGCCCACGCGGTCAGCGTGCGAGCCGAAAAGCAGCGGCCGAAGCTTTTCTCAGGCCTGTGAAAAGATTAGCAGGAATATTAGGCGAGTAATGAATATGTATTATCCCACTCAGCTTATTGCATTCGTCAAAAAGGCACTTCTGGAAAATGTCTCTACTACAGCGACGCGGCACGTACGCCGACTGCGCGGACGGACAACCTTCCTCGAGCGCACTTTAATTACCCGCCTGTAGACAAATACGTGGGAATTCGGCTGGCTGTAAACAGAACCGAGACGATAATTGGATCATTTATTTCATTCCATCTACTACAAAAACAAGACTGCACCGCACTGAATTATATACATTAAAAGAAAACACAGGAACAAATTTAGTCATTAAATAAGATCATTCGGGACGATTCAGTGGAGGTTCAAGCTGCTTTTCGCCTCCTCGGCGAAGTATCGCACATCAAAATCGGCATCATTGATAAGATTATTTAGAATCGGCTTGATCTCATTTTGAAGAACGCTGAAATGAGGTTGTCTGGGTATACCAGCTTGGCAGTTTGTTCTAGGGATAAGCGGAAACATACTTTTTCCATCTCCCAGTTATTTTTGCGTATCCGTTTCTTTTTTTTTTGGCGGAAAAAGCGGAAACAACGAAAAAAATGAGGTGGTAATGACGCGCACGTGTTCAAAAATTTTTGAGAGTTTTCTGTTTTCCGCTCTCTGCTGCGGAGATCTCAGAACCGTGTGACGAAGGGGTTTCAAGAGAGATTCACTACCACGTAACTAGAAAGCGCATCAAACCGGCACACAGTGCACTATTAATCCTGAAAAAAAAGCATTTGGGTGTTCAGAAAAACGTTTCGAATTTGGTTCAAAACTTCTTCCTGGAGATTACTCGGTGTCCTGAACACGAACCTAGTGTTCGTTTATCGATGTTCTGGGGCTGTAAACGAATTACACGCCGATTGGGAAGCTGAGTTTTACGTTCTGACGCGACGCGCGCGACGGAAATCCGTTCTGCTTATTCCATCGCTGGAGCGCTTTTACCATAAGCTCCAAAAAAATTTATGACACTATTACAGTAAACGCGCTCTAGCGACGGAGAACAGATTTCCGCGGCGTGTCGCATCAGTACGTTAAACTCGTCCGAGATCCTCATTTGGTGTTAAATGCGCCTACAATCCGCTATTCTCAGGCATATTCCCCCAATTTGCACCCACAGAAAAGTCTTCAGCTAGATCTGAGGCTTGGACCTAACCGCAATATGCTTACCGTAACCTACCGTACAGGGTTTAGCAGGCCGTTGCGCCAATTTTCAGCGGAGCTGCGAAACCTCCCCCGCTGACCAGAATTTTAGAAATATTTACAATCCCCCCCCCCTCTTCTTTTTCTTCTGCAGCCTCGAAGTGCCTCTTGTCATAAGTTAAGGAACTGGGCGACCATAACAGAATTCGTCCAAAGGTCCATTGTCGTTAGAAGAGTAGGTCTCATCCGGCACTTGAATAAATGGGCCGTGTCGTGTCCGGTACTAAAGCAGTCCGGGCATGCGTCGGGTCGCCTTCGGTCGATTTTGTTGATGTAGGACATAGGCAAGAGCACATCTGGCTCGCCTGCCGAGTTGAGACTCGGACTTGCAAACCCGGGCGGTACTGCACACAGAATGGGGTTTCCAGACGCTTTCTCAAGGCAATCCCGCCGACAAATAGACCACAAATTTGTGTTCAGCACACTGAATAATCCCTGAATAGAAATTTTGACTGAAATCCGATACTTCGCCCGAACTAAAAATTCCCTTTTCTCCAGACCACTGGATAAATTAAAATGGGATAGCAATAGTAGCCCTCCGATAGAAGGATTGAGCCCCCTCCCACGAATTTTCATTTTTCTTCAATAAAATTTGCAAACTTTTGACGTCCCCCCGTTGCGCCGAGTCCCAAACCTCCCCAACCCTGCTCCAATAGTCTACCAAAAATCGATAAGCGTCAATCCGATTCGTGCTGAGCACTCCAAATAAAGTATTCAAATCTTAGCGGCGTTTTGGAATTCATTAAAAGTCGCACTCAGTCCTGGACATTTGCCCGCTGGAAGGCTTCGAACCAAACGTGGCGGTTTCTCGAAAATAGACAGAGAAACGACCCACTTTCCGTATACAGGACCACGAAAAAAGAACCCGAAAAAGTCATGAGCTGATTTCGAAACATTTCTCGTGGCCCTCCTATGTGGCCACCTTTTTTCACCTTATCTCAAGCAAAAGCCTTGACCCCAGAGGCAACACCCCTCCGTAACCCTGCTCAGAGATCTCCGTATCAGCTAAAATGTCAGACTTGAAAACGCCCTCAGAATTGAACCAAACTAGGATGTATTTTGTTGACAACGGGCCGGGTCGTCCAAAACTACTTTCCAAGTTCGAACACTTCTGAACTAACCTCGGCTCCACAACCTTTCCAATTATCATCAATCCCTTTGCGACATTGAAGCGCACGTTTGGAACATTGTCTTCACTGAGCTGAAAAATAAAACATACATGGTCGATGCGAATTGATAACAACGCACAAAATGTCTAACCTCCTTGATCACCGGCATAATCTCTTTTGCAGTCTGATCAGGTCCAACTGCTTCCGCAAGTGAGTTCAGACAGAAGAGGCAGGTCATACGATGAAGATAGTTGAGATCCTGTGTATTAAACGACTAGAACGATAAGACCAAAATCCTACACACGAAGAATAAATTGCGTAGGAAGTACTCACTTTGGAGAGTGTCAGCACTTTAGGCATTATATTCTTAGTCGCCCATTCGCCGCCAAATTTCCCAGCAAGCTCCGTCAGAATCGCCGTAGCAGCCTCGCGGATAGCATACACTACAAGGTATGTATTTGTATACTTCAAAAGCAAAAAAAACTAGCTCAGCTTTAGTAAAAGATCCCTCACCATGATCACACAACCAACTCAAACAAAGCGGCAGCATCTTCTCATCGAAAAACGCTTGTCCCTGAACAGGTGTTTCACTAGAATAAAGGACAAAATTCACAGCGTTGACCATTCCCTCCGGGAATGCGCCACAATTTTGACATCCACTCAAGTCCGTAGAGATTTTTGAATGTGCGCTGGCAACATACAAAGACTTGCGGGGGCCAGCCGATGTTCAACTCACTACCAGTGTTCTTGTCTTCCAAGGCAGGTCTGGTACCGATTTGCTGGCCCTGAAGGGATAAAGAAGTGGCCGTATTCATGAAACCACGGGCGCAGAAAGGGGGCGTAACCTCCCTAGCTGCCCGCAGAGACGTATAGAAGACCGCCGGGTAGGTCCTTGATGGATCTCAGCTTCGCTGTCAATGCATTCCGGCGGGCATAGCATACCCGACCTCAACTTTGCCGGGCAATAGGTTGTTGATCTTCAGCGGCTAACGCAACTCGCTCAGACTGTCGACAGGAAGAGGTTTACGAGATTACGACCTATCGACCTCATGTCGTCGGTCCACATGTGTCGGGCCCGACCCGCCCAGCACAACTATCCAGAAGATTCCACTCCTCATGTTCCCCGTTCTGGGCGCAGATGGCACCAGGAGAAGATCAACTAAGCCTTATCACTGTCCCTGTATAGATTACAGCAAGTGGCGCTGGCGATAGAAATGTTCTTGACCCTTAATGCTAACCATCCACGCCAAAAATCAGCAGCTTCTAAGCAATCTGCGACTTCCCCCGTTGCCGCCAACGCCGTATTGATCGCCGCGGAGGATTGCAAACCTCGACGCTGCCCGACACAACATTTAAGCAACCTCGCCTGGAAAGGTCTTCTGACTGCTGCCCATAGAATTTCGGCAAGAAGCAAAGTACACGACCACAACTCCTCTGAAGTAGAACCAGCAAAACTTACAAGCTGTGCTGCCAGCAGTGGCATGAACTGCACAATCGCCAGTCTTACGCGCCATTTGCCATCCTCAGCCAGTTCAACGATTGCAGGCAAAAGAGACTGCGAGAGCTGGGATGCACCGATGACGTCATTGACCTGAATACAATGAAACACGTTACCAAGTAGCAATGAAGAACTGGAAGTGCAGATACAAACCTTGTCGAGACTACTGATAATGTTCAGACGGACTTCAGCAGTGCTGTCCTTTAGCAGTTGCATGTAAATTGGCAGCAGGTGCGAGATGGTGTTTTCCTTGCCGACAAGTGGTGCCAAACCCATAATCACGCCAGCAAGCTCGGTCTTCACATGCTACAACAGTGTGGCTTTCACCCATTTTTGAATATTGCCACTACTCTCATTCAGTTAAAATTATAAGAAAACACCTGCGCCCAACTAAGATTGACCAATGAAGTCACCCTTGGTTTTAGAAAATAATCAAAACCAACTATACCCCTTTTCATGTTCGCGAGGCGACTGTACAACCCGACTCATAAATGACTTGCATCGAATCTCCTCGACTTAGCTTCAATGAGAAATCAATAAACTGAAAATCAGGCCTCCATCTCGTTGCGATCTCGCGAAGCTAGGTTTCGGCATGTACTGTCGTTCTCGGATCCAAATTCCGGTCCGCAATAGCGGACTAAGGCTATTGCATAACGCAACACTTGATAATCGTGCTGGGAGAAAGGAGAACCGTACCGGGACCAAATGGTATTGACCGGAGTTTGGCTCCGAGAAGAACAGTAAATCATTGGAGCTCATTGTTGAGTCCGACAGGAACCGGCAGAACCTCCTCTCGTCTTGACCGTAAAGCTTTTTGAGCTGCGCAGAACTCATCCACCTCGCCCACATCCTATAACACCTTTTTACCGTAGAAACAAGCACCAAAATTTCGAATATTTTTTATCGCAAAAGACTCTAACATCCCAGCATAAACAACAACCCCTCTTATTTTTAAAGAATTTCCAGTCCCGGAAACAGAAAGCAAAGCCTGCTCTTACCTAAGAACTTTAAAGCGCGAAACCATTTGCCCGACGTCAGGTTCGATTCGTTGTACGCAGTCTCCCGAAACACACAAACAGGCACAGGCAAGATTTTCAGAGATTTCTCTAAACAGTTTTGCACCGCTATTTGAGTGTGCTGTGGGGACTTTTCCCTATTAACCTCTTTTCAATGGACTTACCTACCCAAAAACATCGAAAACTATAATACGGTTTTTTTTGCAAATCGATAAAAATTCATTCGCCCAGGCACAAGCAAGTCCTAATGCGGTCGGCTTTCCAAAATTTCAGACTCGGACAAAAGCAGGTCTGGGTTTTTGTGCGGAAGCATGAAGCGGCCCGTAGAGATATGGAAGTGATTCACACTGCCTTTAAAGGAGCTAAGTACTCATAGTGTAATGTACTGCGCTTCTCTGGGCCAAATTCCGGTCCGCAATCGGGTCTCGAAACGCTTTGCGGCCGCACGCACTCGAGTCAGTCGAGTTTCCAGCGCCAAAGCCGACTCGATGTGGCTTTTTTATACAGTTTCTCCAAATTCGCTGAGTTTCCAGTTTCCAAAACCCACCTAGAGTTAACAGATCGACGGCAGCGGAGCTGTAAACGCTTCCGACTCCAAAGCGCGCGGCAGCAGAGTGTGTCGAGAGGCAATTGCGGACCGGAATTTGGCCCAGAGAAGCACTGTACGTGTCGTGTAGCCAAGTATTTATCGTATTTGTCGTGAACACTGACTTTAAAGGAGCTAAGTACAGTCGGCACGGATCGCACTGCTTCTCTAGGTTCTATATTGTGCTTTGCCGCAAACTCGGCACACAAACGCTCCAAATAAATGCACCACCCACCTCAAACTTAGCAAATACGCCAGAGTTTCCCTCCCTGTCCAAAATCGAATGAGTTGTTGGCCTAGGAGCAAAATCCCCACCAGAGGACAGATTTTATTGTCAGGTATTCTCTGAGATATCAATGCCAAAAAGACGATTTCGGACATTTTGTCATGTAATCATGAAAACTTGTATAATAGGTTTTAATTATTTCTCAAACCACCCGTAATATCTTTGGTCAGTCTGATTACGTGTACAGGAATCGTCTAACATTCCAAAGCGAATAGGAATAAAGCGGGTGTCAAAATGAGTTTCTTAACATGGAATCCACAAATTTTCCAGGTGACCACACTAACATGGGAAATTCTGAACTACTTAATAGAGACGGGCTAAAACCACCTTCTTCAGAACAAACCTGGTTCGGATCAGTAACCAATTCCTTCACGACCGGTAGAATGTTGTTCAATATTGCCGACTCCCTTGCACTCTTCTTCAGATTCGCACAGAAGGCTAAACAACAGAATTCCGAGGACAGCAAGTGTGATCAGATATCCATTTTCACAACTTGAACTCACTGTTCAATTTCTGAGCCGCCGCACCACGAACTTCACCTTCAGGATCTTTCAGCAGATTCGTGAATGCAGGGACCAATTCAGTCATTGTCATGTCCTCTCCAATAGCTTCTTGAATCTAAAAAACCGCATTTAACAATGAAATTACACAAAAACAGGAAATTTGACTGTAGCGCCTTCGGCGAGCCAAGTGAAAGAGAATAATGCTAACCTTATACCTACTTTGTGCACGGTGATCGCGGACCTGTCGCGCCATTTTAGGCCTAACCTCCTCAGACAACTAAAGTTACGATTCGGCCACGACGCGCTTTCGACTCGACTGCGATGCAGTTTGGACGACGAATGAGCCATGATCTCAGACGATCGCAGCATTCAATGCGTGACGAATATGCATTCAACTCGAAAACAAGGCTGGTTCGAGCACAGTCAGAGAACATGCTGCTAGGGAAGCACGCGCTCCTATTGTGTCTCAAACTTCAGCACGTACCCCCAACAAATGAAACACTCAATGCGTGCATGTACGCATTCAACTTGATTACGAAATGATTTTCTCAAAAAAAGGAAGCATACGATGAACTCTTGGAGCTGGACTCAAATGTCGATAGCGTCGCTGGTTCAATTACTCAAGCTTGCGGTACATGGCTCGCTCAGCCGCTGGAGACTTCGTTCAACCATGGTGGCCCCATATGGTGCTCGGCGAGCTGGCTAAGCTGCAAGTCAGTGTGACGGCTTCTTCGCGTGTCGTTGTGCTGCTACTATACCGCTGGTCTATCTTGCAGCACATGATCCTGCGATTAAAATTTGCAGCACGTGCTGCTTTTGGAGCACGCTCCCCTGCGATAGTCTTTCGATGGATGTGGTGAATGCATATTCGACACGCACTGAATGCGGCGGTTTTCTGAGATGCTCTCGGTTGGACACGTTGATCGATCGCTCCACAATTGATCGGGCAACTATAAGCCGCACAGCACGTATATAAGAGGCCCCGTTCAATAGGGAGCGCAGTTGGCCCTTCGCGCCACTCCTGGAATCACGGTTGGGCAGGGTTGCTACTCGGCGCAACGGAAGGGTCGTTAAAATTTTCAAAAATTTTCGGGGGCTCGTAAAATTTTTGGGAAAAAAAGATGGAAAGATATTCAAAATTGTCTATAAATACCACAAGTTTGAAATTTCTCCCATTTTGTCACTCAAAAAAGCTAAAGAAAGTCTTCATTTCGAGAGAGAGCATTGTAAGACATTTTCAAATTTCTACGAAATTTCGGTAAACAGAGGGGGTCATAGCTCCATCGAAAAGTGGAGCAACGGTCTGCTCAACCTTGCCCGGAATGTGTCTACGAGTCACTTTCTGAACGATTTTTGACCGCTGGATGGGCTCCCCTACGGTCCTCAGCGAAAGAAGCTCCCTCGCTGTCGACCGAGGCGAAGATGCCTTTATCGCGAACTGCTGTGGGGATAGCCCTCTGCTGCGGGCCGTGACATGGACCGTATCCGTATTGCGGGCGACCCGCTCCTGTCTCCGGAGTGAGCCCGGGATCATACTTTTCGCGAACAGCGACGGCGAGAGTGCATATCAAGCATATCGATTTTCATTCGATGTTTATGGTAAACATTGCGTCGCGTCGCTAAAAGTATATTACCGGCCTGAGACCCCGCCACTAGCGCCACGTGCTTCTATTATAGGACCACGTGATTCTGCCAGGGAAATGGGGTGAAGCGAGTTTTGCCTCTCTGGGCCATGTGCTTCCCTAATAGAACGGCATGTTGCAGCGTGGAATACGGGGGTGCGGCAAGAGCTACACCTCTCTGCGCCACATAGTCCCTCTGAACAGACCTCATGCTCCTCGGTGTATCAAGTGCTGTTGCGAAAATTCCTTTCAACTCGACGAGGTATCCTATTAAAAAGCCTATCGTGGCCAAATTGGGTCTCATCAGTATCTGAGTTAGCATTCCCATCACAATGTAAGTACACTGTTTTCCAAATCTAGACAAGATTTTTTTCAGAAGGATTTCTCACTATCCTCATCGAAAGCTTTACAATTTACATGGAACTTAGTACTTCTAAAAGAAGCCTAAGTGGAAAATTGAGCCGCTCTTGCAGATACTTGCAATTCCAAAGAACCATTTTTAGGAACAGAATCCGAATCTGGCGTCCAAAACTGTGACGAGTCTCTACGAACGAGGTTGCAGGCATTTTGAAAACCTTGAAGGGGAACTTTACCCTCATCGTCGACAACACTAGTGGTGATCAGTCGAATTTTATCGTTCCGCCGCTACACTTCTTCACCCAACCCACCTTTTTCCAGATTTGCTTCATTCTATATATCCCAACAACCTATGTCATACCTCAGGCAGCTTCTCTGCAACCATGAAACGCACACGCCAGCTCTTATCATCGATCAGACCAGTCAGTATCGGACGAACTAGATCACGGCGACTCTCCTCCGGCAGCAGACCCGCCATCGCTATACATCCCTCTACGGCCAACAGGCGGACCGAGTCCTGAAACAAAACGTTCATGCAACATCCTTAACTCCGCTTTTTTCATACACAAACCTGTTCATCAACTGCTAAATCACAGAACATTCCGTGAAGCTCTTCGACGAGGTAGTCCCTTTCAAGCACCTACAAAAAATGATATAAGAGTTTTTACTGAATGGTGAGCGTGGCAGTCCTCGATTGGTTCACAAAGAACCAAAAACCTTACCTTCGCGAAATCTCCGAGTTTAGCAGCAGCTGCGCGGCGAACCATCGGCGTGTCATCACGACACATTTGACGGAACAGGCTGTAAATAATGGTCTAAGAAAAATAGCTATATTAGGTTATTCATGAAGACTTGCATCAAGTATGGGCCAGCGAATTCTTCTTTGCCCAGAGGCGATCTCCCGATAAGAAGTCCAACAGGGTCAAGCGGGGTTGCGAAAGTTCGCAACGGGGGAGGGTCGCAAAAAAATTGAACCAAAAATGGGAATGAGGCAAAGATATCCCATAAATTCTCGATATTTTTGGTCACCAAAAAAAAGGATCATAACGTCACTCAGGTTTTACACGCTTGAGCCCGACTTCTGAACGATTTTTCGGCGTCCGACAGTTTGAGTTATCAACTATGAACAGCCCAGAAATCTCGCACCGGGAGGGAAGGGGTCGCGAAAATTTTGGATTTTAAGAAATTATTTCATGGTGGGTGGATCGATCCGATTTCGAAAAATTACCCTACGCCCTGCCTGACAATTATTGAGAGAATGAAAGAGAACATGAGGCATTTCGATTTTTTGTTCCCGGAAATTCCTCTTTACTTCGATGAAAATGTCGACGCAAGTCAAGTTTTTCTCGATAAGCTATAAACACCAATAGATAGAGGGGTTGAGGTTTTGGGGGGTATACCACACTTGGAGCAGTATGCGTGCGTATCTTCCCCCAAACGTCCCTTTCCCGAGAGTCCCCACTTGATTGGTCAGTAGGCAAAACTGGCCAATCACATAATGCCTCCTCGGCGACGGGGACGCTCGGGAAGATATATGCATTTGCCTGCAGGACCAAGCGGGGCGTTTCCAATTCTTTGAAATCCGAGCGACATCCCAAAAAAAAACCAAAACTTTTTCCAAAATCCTAATATTTTTTGCGACCCCCCCCCAAGTATTTGATTACTTTATATTTGATTACTAAAACTGTCAGTCGCCGAAAACTCGTTCAGTAGACGGGTTGAAGCGTCAGAAACCTGAGCAATGCTACCATACGTCCCCTTGGTGACCAAAACTATCGAGAATTTTTGGGATATCACCGAATTTTCATTTTTAGGCCAAAATTTTTGCGACCCCCGCTGCGGAATTTCGCAACCCCGCTTGACCCTGGGTTAAACACCGGGCTGTGACGTCACCACGGCCTCGCGTGACCGATTTACCCCACAACCGCTAGATATAAGAGGGTTCGAGGTTTCGAAAGCTATACCACATTCGATCCAATAATAAGGACGGGCGATGGAATACTCGCTCACACACATTTGATGCAGGACCTTCTTAACATGTGATGAATGCTCACCTCCTCAGTTCGCTCTTGATGGCAGGGCTGACGCGGGGATACGCAACGCTGAACAATCCACAGGCCGATGTACGTGAAGTAAACCAGTCGCCTGAAAAACACCTTTTTTTCTGTTTTTGATTGCTCAAAGATGAAGTCCAATGATACGCACTCCCAGAAATTGTTTGAGGAGTAGTTAGCTCTACTCATAGAAAAAGTAGTGACTCGCAGATGTGGAGTAGAACAAGGTTGAAGTCACAGCAACATGAGGGTTGATGTCGTTGCGCAATTTTCGGCGGAGCTCCGACCCCCCCCCCCTCCATTAACCAAAATTTTAGGGAAAAATTACCCCTTCGAGAAACAATTTTTATTGAGCGCAATGAATAAGCCCTGGATATAAATTTTGTCTGAAATCTGATTCTTTGACCAAACTACCGCATATCCACCGTAATCTAATTCCTCCTTTTAGATAACCGAGTGGGTTGGAGCAAATTCCCTTTCTTCTCCAACAATTTTATGAGCCCCACAAGTTTCAAATTTTGATTGTTCTATCAAGAAAATTCCAAATTTTTTTACGACCCCTCGTTGAGCCAAGTCGCAACCGTGCTCGACCCTGCCCATCAGCCATCACCAAAGGTAGCAAACACATCAAAATACCCGTAGCTCACACCTGTTGCCAGACGCTTCAACATCGGTATGAAGTGCTCCTCCAAAGCCGCCGTGCTATGCTTGTCCGCAATTTTACGCAAACTCTCGACCGCCTTATCCCTGACGACGGTTTCCTCAACTGTTGCAAGGTTCTCGAGCGGAGGCAATAAGCAATGGACATAATCAGGTCCACCAACCTAAAACCAAAAGCAGTTTTCAAGTTTAAAGACTGAATATTCAAAGCAATGTTATTTTCGAGCACTTACGAGTGGAGTGAAATTCCCAAGTTGATCAGCGAGAATCAGCAGCACTTCGTCTTCGTCGTAAATAGTGTCTGAATACACAGAAAATACAGTCGCATAACAAAACAAACAATCATCATCTGTGTTCATAGGTACTATACTTAGTATCCGAATCACCCCCTTTCGGATATCCGAGATTCGGATAATCCGATATCCGAAAATTCAAAAAAACGCATTATCTGAATTGAACCAATATCCGGGAAATTTGTAAAATTTGTAATCGGCATTATCTGAATCAAACCATTATCCGAAGAGTCAATAATTTGGATGAAATTCGGGTAAAATTTCGGATAAAATTGCACTTGGCCATGCCCATTTTTCCGTGTCGCCTTCTATTTAGCACATCATAATCTCAAAAAGGTCCAGAATAGTTTCACTCACGAACGGCTGATTAGCATTCGATGGTTTCCTAAATTCCAAAATACCCAGGGCCCACATAAGGAACAAGTATTTTGGGTTGCCAACGCTGGATTTTCGGCACAGTATTTGACGTTTTCACAAGTATTTGACGTTTTCATGGTCCACAAACTCCTGAGAAATAGCAGTACTTTCAGGCTTGCACCCTTCTTCAAACTGTTCACATCGAGAACAAGAGGTGAAATGATGAAAATATTTCTCAGTCGTCCAACTACCAGTGTGAGGGTTAAGCCTTTTCCACATAGGGCGGGCAGTGCGTACCTAAAAATCGCTAGAAGGGTCACCGGTGCTCTTTCCCTGGGCCAGTTTAGGCGGCGGATATCTCAAATATTTCTTAGCTACGGAACAAAGCATTTTCATTCGTTTCTTCTTTTCTTGAGATAGATCTTTGTTTGTTAAATAGGTAGTTGTATGAAGAGTAGGAATATTTTCGCACAAGTTTGCAGTCTGATTTTGTTCTTTTTTCGGTCTTGTTATTTTTCTGTGCATGTCTTCTATTATTATCACGCATTTGCCTTAAAGGCAGCAGACACGCTCGAAAAAGTTATTGAGATAACTACGTTTCTGGAGTCGCATGGCTCCTAGTAGACTGCTCACACCGTTGGAAGCGTCAAAAATGAGTCAAATTTACTAAATTTCAGCAATGCAAATCGGAAAATTTCTGCAACCCCGCCCAAAAATAAAATCGTCCTGATTGATAGTGATAATACGACCACTTTGGCTGGTTTTTGATGCTTCCAACGAGGTTAATCAGGCTGTAGGAGTATATCGGCTTCTCCATCTCAACCGTTTTGTTGCTAATATTCGCTGTTTCAACCGCGCGCCGTAAAACTCATCCACTTTCACCCGGTAACAAAATAACCGTTATTCCACTATTTGCGCACAGTTTCGATTCGTTTTTTCGTCAGTTCCCAATACAACCAGCTCCAAACCTTTGATTTATGTCATAAAATCGATACCATTTTGAGCGTGCCTGCTGCCTTTAAGTGAGTATAATAAACATATACATACAGGGTGCGAGAAAATTACATGCGCCAAAGAAAACGCTATACCTTGGTTTTTTCTCAAATAACTTATAGCAACATTTATTTTCTTAACAACTAGAACAATAAGATTTAACAATCCCAAAAGGTTCTCGAAGTGGCTCCCATCAGCTTGTATGCAGGCGGCAAATCGTCTCTTTACGGAATCGACTGTGCGCCGCAGATAGTCTACGTCTAGATTGTCCCACATTTACTTCAGTCAAAACTTTGCGCAACTCGTCCAAATTTCGCACGTTTCTATTCCTTAGTTTTTCCACCATATAACCCCAAACAGAGAAATCCAGAGGGTTAAGGTCCGGACTGTTAGATTGGGTAAAGACCTTTTGTCAGAAGGAGCCAATTTTGGCCTCCAAAAAACTAATTGTTGTTTTGACTCCGCGTGCCGGAGCCCAGTCCTGCATGAAGACCGTATCTCGATGACTCCGCTTCCAGGGAAGAACTACTTTCGTGAGAACCTCATATTGATAGACTTAATTAAAATTGTATTTGAAGCTACGCGTACGTAATTCTCTCGCACCCTGTAGATACCCGCAGCGCTCCCGACCGCGACACAGCGCCCACGAATCAGCAATGTTTGCAACCCATGAGAAACAGCATGAGAAAACAACTCTTACGTACCTGTTAGAAACTGGATCAGTTCGTTACGAGTGCGCTCCACGCCGAGGGCCAGTGCTATTGTTGAGAGTTTGCGGATGCTATTCAGACGCAGATGCACGTCCTCATTACGGAGTTCATCAATGAGGACTGCAATCGGATAGAGAGAATCATCAGATTCCTCACGTCCAGGCGACTGAGCCACTGCCGCTGACATGCTTTGACAGAGGAACTCTGAAAAGAAAAAGTAAAATCTGAAGATTTATTATGTGGACAAATGGAAACAATCGAAAATATTCTATAAAATATTTTTACACAATTCCACTTTTCCGACTCCTCATTTCGAAAGTTTTTCAGCGCAAACTTCATATACGGGGGTTGTTTGAAGCGCTGAACACGAATAAGAAGTCCGTTTTCAACTTTACGGAATATTAGGGTAGCCCGTCCACAGTTTTCAAGACAGGAGCTCTCTGCACACCGAAGGACGAGTTGTCTCGCCTTTCGCGGCTCTAATTCCACTCCGGACCACTTCGCTTCAGTTGAGTAGCGTAACATGGCGAACTACGAAAACGGGAGAACTCTCCGTCATCGTGTAAAGAGCCTCTATCCCAATCAGGGATGAGCGGAGTTCCGCCTTTCGCGTTCCGAAACCCGCAGTTTCGCGCATTTTTGGCACTCCGCGTCCCGCATTCCGAAAACCGCAGAAAACGCTGCTGAATGCGAAAATATCGGGTCATCTGGGACGTAAGAAAACATTAAATGATTTCTGAATTTTTCCGCGTTTCGCGTTCCGAAAACCGCATTTCCGCGCATTTTAAGGCGTTTCGCGCCCGATTTCCGGAACCCGAGAAAAAAGTTTTCGTTCCGAAACCCGATTTCCGAAATTTCGCTTTTTTATTCCGCTCATCCCTGATCCCAATACTTCCAAACTGACTGCAACTTTGCCCAGGTAGGTGTTTGCCGTGCTGATCGCGGATTCGTTGATCATTCTCCGATTTTCGAAGTACCAATCAGGATGCGGTAGCCAGGCGACATTAATCCCACCGTAAATTACCGTAGTTCTTCCAAAAATTAAAAAAACGGATATTGGGTTCGAAATCAGCAAAAAATCCTCCAAGACCACCCCTGGGAAAAGTTTCAGCTAAATCTAAAACATCGACCTACTATGATTTAAGTGTCTAACCTACCATAATCGTCCAAAAAACTGAAAACGGATCCAGGGTCAAGCCAAGCGTTGCGTATTTTTTCGAAATCGAAGAGACCCCCCACCATCAAAATTTTATTTCCAAAACCCAGAATTTCTGCGATCCTCCCCCCCCCCTGAGGCGCGATTTCTGGGCAGTTTATACTTGGTTACCAAGGCCTGTTTTTAGCTGACCACCGCGATGGCATGTTTTGAATACAGATCGACGTGCGACGCGATCTCGATCGATGCTCATGTTCATCATCCTATCGCGTCGCGCGGCGACTGAAATCTGAAAGAGGCCTGAAACTGTCAGACGCCGGAAATTCGTCGGTAGTCGTGCTCAAGCGCAGGGTCAGGCACGCGCTGTGATGACCACAGAGGGGGGCCGCAGCTTTGGGCGCCCGGAAAGGAGGGGGCCGCAGCCACCGCAGGTCACAATGCAAAAATAGATGGTATCCGGCGGTTCAAAAATTTGTAAAAATAATAAATGGAATAAACGTATATCAGTAGAGCACATTGGAGAACAGCGTGAAGTACAAAAATAATAGCAATCTGTACACAAAATCATAAAATTTCGCAAAACTTTGTGATTGACTTGTCGATCACACTCGTTTTAAACCTAGGAGGTCGCACAAATTTTTGAGACGGAGGAGGGGGTCGCACGAATTTTCGACTAAAAGGCATGGGGGCCGCACCCTTCAGGAGCCGATCACAATGCCATGCCTAACCCTGCTCAAGCGACCAAAACCTGAGCAATGCTACGATCCTTCCCTTTGGTGACCGAAATATTGAGAATTTCTGGGATATCTTCGGCAAAATTTCGTTTTCGGACCGATTTTTTTCGATCCCCCCTAATCTCAATTTTCGGGCTAAAACTTTTGCGACCCCCACCTCACCCCGTTCCGAAATTTCGCAACCCGCTTGACCCTCAATAGATCTCACATTCGTGTTCAGCACCCTGAATAGCCCCCCTCCCCTCAGATAGAGTTCAGAAGGTACATTTTTAACCTCTGTAGTCCGAAAAGTAGAATAATGCCAAAAATTGTACAATTGAGGAAGTTTTGTATTGAGTTCGAAACCCAGAGGATAGACGACGGATATGGCTGCTTATAGAGATGAAGCAAATGTAATCCCATCTCTTATCGTTTATTTGAGATTCATATTTGGCAGGGTTGCTATGCAACGCGGCTACGCTGTTGAGAAAGTCCTTCGCCACATGTAGGTCAGCAACATTCCTTCTGTCCATATGTGATCTTCCAAAAAATAGCGACATACCATCCAAAAGTTCAGCTATTTCTCTATCTAACTTCGTTTTTTCGCTACTCGAAAAAATTTGCCTGGTTTGAATTTCACACAATTCCCGAAAATCTCAAAATTGTTACGAATTCCGGTGATATCGCAGCTATGGGAGCCAATTGACCATTGCACTTCGCCACACCCATTTTTTCGTGCCGACGCCGAATTTCAGCACCAACGCGTGCTTCCCTACCACCTTACAAAATCAGGAGAGTCGTTGTGGCGTGGAAAAATAGGCATGACCAAGTGCAATAGCCCAGTACCCCCCCCCTTGCTGCGATAGCACCAGAATTCCACCTCCTAGGTGAAAATTCAGTCTAGAAATCACTCAAGCCCCTCCTCAAAATTGCCTTTCTGAGCAGGGTCAAGCGGGGTTGCGAAATTTCGCAACGGGGGGGGGTCGCGCAAATTTGGTTCCGAGAGTGAATGTTAATGGGGGGATCGCGAAAGTTTCGGTCCAAAAATGAGAATCTCATGGATATCCCATAAATTCTCGATTACTTTTGGTCCCCAAGGGAAGGATCGTAGCATTCGGTGTTAGGCGCTTGGGCTCGACTACTTAACCAATTTTCGGCGTCTGACACTTTTAGTAATCAACTATAAACTGGCCGGACTCGGGGAGGAGGGATCGCGAATATCGCGCCTCGGGGAGAGGGGATCGCGAAAATTTTGGATTCTGGAAAAAAAATGTGACAAGGGGTCGCTCTGATTTCGAGAAATTACGCAACGCTCCGCTTGACCCTGTTTCTGAGCTCGAACATTTACGACCCCCATCCTCCCCGGTTGTGCCAGGCCAAAACCCCGCCGGACATAGGTTAATCTAGCCGTTGTGGAGGATCTCAGCTGAGCTACTGCCCTTATCGGAGCAAAAATCCCTTCTGCACTTGCAAACGGCCACCACGGGTCCAGCGCATCTTAGTGGCCAGTCTCGTTGAAGCTACAACCCACCTTCTTGGCTACCAGAATTTTTGAAAGAATATTGAGAATTTTCACGATCACCCCTTGTAAATAGTTCAAAACTTACCCTAACATTTTTACGGCCCCTTTACCGAATTTACAAATTTTCCTGTTTTGGACCAACATTTTTGAGACCACCCACTCATTCCCGCTCTTTCAGGCCACAACCCCGCTGGATCTTGCAGCCGCTGTTGCAGCAAGCAGCTCGATGATAATTGGGCCGGGGCCATCGGGTTCTGGCACGCTTACCATCGTGCTGCGTACTGCAACAGCAGTCGTCCGCGACAGCGGAGCGGAACTTAGTTCCGATAAGAACAGCATGAGCCCCTCCCTTTTGCCACCAGAACTCTTGGAAATACTCACGATCACCATACAAATGTGAGCTTTTTAGGCTGGATAGTTATAGCCTAGCTCCCTCATTTGGAGTCGGCCGGAGTGAAGCTTATCGGGCTTATCATGTCAAAATTCCTTATCACTATTATATTTTGCCATGACCGACCGCTCCGCTGCTTACTCCGCCCGGACTCATCCGAACAAGCTAGGCTTTACATAACCACATCAAATTCCCCATTTTAGTTAAAATTCCTTCGACTCCGTCAGCATTCGCTTGAGAAATTGTACAACACTAGATCGGAGGTTCTCAGACGGACAGAGGAAAATTAGCCGAGCACCACGCGTTTTTTTAATGCATTACACCCCGAAGCATCTGTGAAACTTTTGCTCAAATTCAGGCAATTTTCTGTTGGTCACAGTTGAGCTCGCAGAAAATTTAGGTCACACCGATGTGTTCAGGGCGAGATTCATTAAAAAGGAAAGTTTTGGACGTTTTATTTAGTCATCAAAAAATTGAGCCTTCATTACTTCCGGAATGAAATCAATAACGCGATCCTGTATTAGAACGATCACCTGTAACCACTAAGTAAGTCATAAACCCATGAGCGATTGATTACTTAAAGGCAGAGTCCAACCTCAGGGGTAATTTTTGATATTAAATTCCGGCCGCCATTTATGGTAACCCTGCCAAGCGCAAAATCTCAATCCGCCCAAACAAGCGAGAAGAAAGCCGGCCACGCCCCTTGAAAGAAAAAATGGGTGACGCCCACCGACAGGCTTCCGATCTCAGTAGGGAAGAGAGGCGCGACTGATTTTATTCAAAATCTATGTTCTTCCATTTGTTTTCGGTCTGGCTTTATATTGTGGCCTGCTTCAGAACAATTGCTGCGAATAACGAGAAACAAAAAAACAGTCTCGAGACAACTCGTCCGCGAACTTGTCGTCGTTAAAAGTCAGAATCTTTGAGAGGCTATAACTCCGTTCGTAGTAAGTTCTAGAGGATTCTGGATACACCATTGTGATCAGCGTAAAATTTTCTCTAAGATATCCAGGAAATCAAAAAATCGATTCTGAGGTTGGTCTGTTTAAAGCCACAGTCCAAGCTCAGAATCGAATTTTTGTTTTTCTACCTATCTTGGAGAAAATTCCACGGTGATCACAACGGTGTCTCCGAAATTGCTCAGAATACCCTACAAACTGAGTTACGGCTCCTAGAAATTTCTGAACTTGAACTGGTAAAAGTTCGCGGACGACTTGCCTCGAACCTGTGATTTCTCGTTATTCGCAGCCATCATCCTGGAGCAGGTCACCATATAAAGCCAGAACAGAAACAAAAGAAAGAATATAGATTTTGAATAAAATCATTCGCGCGTCTCTCCCCTAATGAGTTCGGAAACCTGCCAGTGGGAGCGATTGCCCGCGACCACTATTTCTGTCGAATGGGCGTGGTCGATTTCCCTAGCTTTTTCTCGCTCATTTGAGCGGGTGAGATTTCGCGCTTGGCAGGGGTGCTACCTCAGACGGCGACCGGACTAAAATATCAAAATTTACCTCTGAACAGACTGTGCCTAAGAGGCTTTCAATTGGCGTCGCTGCAAAATTCGCCGTCGCAGGGGTTGTACAAAACATAGAAAGTGCTACGTTGTCCAACCTAAGAATCGGTTTTCAGTTTTTCTATCTATCTTGAAAAAAGGTCTCACGCTGATTCTAATGATGTCTCTGGAATCGTTCAAGACCCCCAGGGAACGGAGTTATGGCCCCTCCCAAATTCAGCTGTGGAAGCATGGTGGACGAGTTGCCCGAGGCTTGTAACTTCCGTCAATTGCAACCAATGTATGCGAGCGGTCCTGAATGGATAGAGGCTGAGAATGAGGGGAAGAACGGGGCTATTCCGGGGGAAATCATCGCTCATCTCGCCACTGTCGAGCTCGAAAGATCCCAAAAGAGGCGTGCCAAAATGGCTTGCTGATGTGGGCGCCCCAGGGTAGCTTCCTCCTATATCTCGCTTATTCGAACGAATTGAGAGCTGGCACTTGGCAAGTGGTACACGGGGTGGGTCTACTTCACAATTAGGTGGAGATCTCAGATTTCGTCCCTGAGCTTTGACTGTGCCTTTAGAGCTTTACACGATTGCGTTGCCTTCAGGGAGCACCGAAAGTTATCGGTATCTGATACCTTTACCGGACCCACTTCACCTCACTTAGGGTTGTCCTAAACAGAAACTGAAGATCTGAAAAGCGGTCTCTTCGGAGTTAAGGGGCAGGAGCAGAACAAAAATAAGCAAATTTGTGTTTTTCAGAAATTGCCCTCCAGGCACTCGGAGGACGGCGTCCGCCTGAGGCCGAGTCGGCGATCCGCTGACCTTGAGCGAGTCGTTCGGCCATCCGCGCCCGTTCTCGACCACCAACGCAAGGTTCGTCGACCGCGACGCGTCGACGAACATTAACCGTACAGCCATCCGCGCTTCACAGAGAATCGTTATCACTCACCCCACTAGCTCACGTCGGTCTTTTGGCGTGATTGTTTCCTATCATGCTATTTGTTCTGTCGCCCATCTCATTTGTTTTTACTTAAATGGTTGTATTTCGTCGTTTCTCTAGCTAGAACCACCATTGCACTTATAGCCAAACCGTGCTCGATTAGCTACTCTTCATGCTGTTTTGTTACCGGACCCGCAAAAATTCAACAATCAGAAGTTTATACAGAAATAGTGCAATAAGAACATTTCAGGGGTTTCTTTGGTGAAAACAAAAATGCTTTGACATTCAATCTAGTGCCTTCAAACAGCATAAATTTACATAAACCTCGCACAGTGCCTCCGCTTACCCTCGATGTTTCATGTTTGAAAATATGGCGTTTTAGATAGAATATCACAAGCTATTTTTTTCAATGTGAAAAGCAATTGAAACGCTCATACATATTGTGCTATTTTGAAAATTCTTCTACTGATCACTTTTGCTTCAATCGCGAAAATTCCAGCAACAGTACCGTCCGGAGTAATTGATCATCTTTCTAAATCTTAAGACCATTTTTCGCATTTTGATTTTCGGGCCTGATTATTATTCTTATCTCCTGTGTTGAGATAGGTCATTAATTTATCGGTAATTGTCTTGGGCGCGCGCTTGTTCTCGTTTTCGATTTGTTGGGATCGTTATCCGAAAGCAGCTTGATCGAAGCGATTCAAAGAAGTCATTACTTTCAATTTCGGTGATCGTCCTTGCGGTCATCCGGCTGAAACCTCTTTGTAAGTGATTTCTTGAGTTGAAGGATTTTAGTTTTTTTAGTCGAGTTTCGAAACAGATAGCATGATACTAACACTTTGACTTCAGAGTTCCCATGGACGTCTGCGGTACTTGGTGAATACAGACTCAAAAAGGAATGTGGTCTTCAAAAGGCTAACTCAGGTTAATATTGAATCCTTTCGCATTTCAGAGGACGATTTTTTATCAAATTCGTTATAGCTTCTACATGTCGCTGGGCAGTCGCTAATCTGACCGCGCAAATGCTATCGAGTTCAGAGGCAGAAATTATTACTGGCAATCTGGGCTTCACGTGGGATTAGAAAAGGCCTTGCAAGTCATCTCTGTGCTTTTGATGAAAGATGGTGAGAAGTTGTTAAAAGCAATGCTTTCAGAAGACATTCGCGGTTACAAATACGATGGAAAGGCGGATAAAGTGGATTCCCAACTCCGGTACGTTTTGTTCAAGAAAGGAATTCATTGCGCGTAAGCGATCTCAGTTAATTGCTCACATTCCAGTTCCGTGGTAAGGCATCATCGTCGGATTGGATTTGAAGGCCGTCGTCTGCAACTATTACAGTTCGGTAAGTTTCTTATAAACAGAGTATAATTGTTCAAGTGGAGTTCGTGCCTATATTTCAGCTCGATGGTAAACATTCGTCACTCCGGATGCATTCAAGTGCTAGGCGCATGCAGATTCGCGGAGATGCTAGGACGTATTAGAAAATTTATAAGTGTTTATGTGTTTTTCATGGGTAAAAACCCGTCAACAGCTGGCTCGGACGATAAAGAGATACAGAAATCCAAAAATGGCTTTGTCGTTTTACGTCTTCTGAGAAAGCTGTTGATTTATTTTTGCCTCTGGCATTTGGTTTGCTTCATACTCACAATCTTCATGGTGTTACCCGTACCGTAGGCTCTCTGTTTGGTGTCCATGAGGTGTATTTAGCATTATCTGCTAGTTTCGCGTAGCGCTCTTGGCGTGAGCAGCACCAGTTTCTTTGAATTTTAGTTTTGGCAGTGTTCTTGGGGGAACTCAGTCCCTGAATTTTCAGCGGAGATCGAGATGTATGGTGCTTATTTCACCTGCAAGCTTGGGAAGACGGCTAAGAGCTAGCCTCAATATCCCATCACGGCCTAACCTTCAATCTACCGCGCTGATTCCTTTCAACGACTGACGATCAGAATTGTACAACTGAAAAAACCAATTCGAAGAATGCAACCGATTATGAAGGGAGAATGTCAAGATATGTCTGCAGAGTCGATTTCATCTTTCTGGATATTCTTTTTGCGGTTTTCCCAACTTTCAGGTGAAAGTTGTCTAGAATCTCGATTCCCGCTGGAAATTCAGACGTGATTTTGTCGTGGGCACTTTTTGTTGTTGTTTTTACCTTTCCCCTCCTTATTTGTGTTTTACCGGTTTAATTTACTGGTTCATCACGTGTTTAGTAACGGTGACAGTACTCTCAATGTTCTCCTCTGTTTACAGAGACAATATTTCTTCTTTGAGATTCATGTCTATTGGCCTTTCTGATTGTGTTCCGCAGTCGAAATTTTCTTTGTTATTTCAATCCTAGCTCCTCAATCCAGCAGTTTGTTGAATAATTATTGCTGCCTCAAGCCTATTTTTCAAAGATTTTATTTGGGTGATTTCTATTCATCCTTGACCTCTGAAGGTCTTCATTTTTCTGTTATTGAATGGAGCGACATGGCGGTTGCCAGAATAAATCAGATATGTTTTTTGTTGTGTGCCAGTGTTTTTCAGATATTTTATTTGTTGGACAAGAGTAGAAAAATAAATGTATGGATCTGTTAAGATTTTCGGATTTTAGTACCCTTGGGCTCGCTTTTTACTCAGATTTTTGACTGCCCTTCTATGGGTTTCAAGCCGCTTTGGTAAGTTTCGATCCGATGGACGACAGGTTTCCGCCCGTTTTTGAACAGATTTGACGGGTTCGGATAGGTTTGGGGGTGGGGTTTGGCGATTTCGACCACTTTTCCGATCGCTTCAAGTGGGTGCGAGTCGCTTTTGATTGGGTTCGATCCGCTGTACGACAAGGATTACGTCAGGTTTAGCCAGGTTGAGCCGGTTTGGACCAATTCAAGTCCGCTGTGACAGATTGCGACCGGTAATGAGTGAAATCGTTTGCCAATGGACAGTTTTTGAGCCAGCTTATGGACAAATTTTGGGCCGCTCAGGGGCTGCGGACCGACGGATTTCAGCGGAGGACGCCGATCCGCGCACCTTTGACATCGATCCGCTGATCGGAGAGAGGCGCGGATCGGCAGCCAATGGTGTTAGCGGCCGTAGCCCCCGAAATGCCTGTACCTTCGAGACACCTCAGAAGATCAAAATACTCAGAAATTCAACTTTCTTCAATTCCGAAAATATAGGAAGATTTGCGCCCAAACTTCATACAGGTGAGTCATCTGTAGCGCTGAACACAAATGTGAGGTCCTCTTACCGAGATAGTGGAGCCTGTAAAACGAAACTCCGAGAGGGAAAATTTTCATGCCTCGAAGTCGAAAAATGAAAGTGAAAAGGCCGCAATCTACGGAGAAAGCTCTCAGCTAAGAATTATAGTAGCTACAAATGGAATAAGATGAATGAAAAAAAGAAAAAGTTCAGTTGAGCACAACTTCAGAAGTTCAGGACACAACAAATCGAATTTCAGCCGCCGAGACTGTTGCTTGAGGGCGCGCGCCCGTGCTGCGGCGTCGCCATAGAGCGCGCTATCTCGCCCTGGGAGCCATCATGAGGTTCATTTTCGGTACTCCTTCGGACTAGAGGACCTATTACTTTTGTTCGTCGGTGGTAAATTGTTAGATTTGTTTATAGGTTCTCTAATTCTATTTACAAAAATAGGCGTATTGCTATATGTTTAGAAAAGCATGAGTTTGCCTCTATACGAACAACCTTCAACCACAGTGGGTCGTCTAATCACAAAAATTACGCGTTTTTCAGTTCTTCGCAATGGAGCTGTAGTTATATGGTACATTCAGCACCGTCTCCGGTTTGACTGAAACTGTCGAAAGAGTTTTTGGGGTGCCGATCATAAACCCGTTGCCCACTTTCCGACTTTCGAAGAATTTCAGTAGGTCACTGCAGTCTAGCGACATTAAGCTATCGTCGTGACCTCCAAAGATCCTTTGGAATTGGAAGAGAGGACACTGCATTATACTAAGAAAACATTGGAAGAGAGGATACTGCATTATACTAAGAAAACTCCCGCTGGTAGTTTGCGCTGACCCTAGAACATCGAACCACTACGGTATAAGTATCGTAACCTACCGTCATCTTTAGCTAAAACCGAAAACGAATCAGAAAATGTCAACCCTTCGGGGTGTGAAAAAAAGGAAAATAGTGCCTAGTAATCGACACGAAATTAAGCGAATAAATAGAACAGTGTGTAAGGCTTTTTGTGAAATAGCAAAATTAAGTATAAAAACGAAATAATTACCGGCAGCGCCGAATAAGCAGACGAAATCAAAAAGTCGAAAAAAATTGAACATATTCGAAAACCGAACTCTCGAAGAAGTGAATTTCCGGACAAATTCAAAAAGGCCGGTTATTCGAAAAGTCGAAGTTCGAATATTAAAAGCATAGTTCGCGCTGAGAACCATTTTCCATTTTTCAGGCTCATTTTCATGAATGAGTCTGGTAGAGCACACCATTAAACTTCGGCGTGTCGAAAACGTAGGGTGATGAGGTTGGAAGGGGTTAAAGGCACTGTTCGCGATAAAATTCGCTTTTCTATTTTTTTGCCTATCTTGAAACCGGTCCCATTCTGATTCCAATGATGTTTCTGGAATCGTACAAGACCTTGTGGGAATGAAGTTATGGTCTGTCGAAAACTGAGCTAGGGAAAATGGTGGACGAGTTGCCCGAGGCTTGTAACTTCCGTCTTCTGCAGCCGATGTATGCGAGCTGACCTGAGTAAAGAGAGAAGTTGAGAATGAAGGGAAGAACAGGGCTTTTGATCGAAAACCATCAACCTCAACTCACGATTTCGAAGGTGTTCCATTGTTCACGTCGAGGGGCGGGAAGAGGTGGGACTTGCGCACAGCGGGGGGGTTTGCCCACTTTTCCTGCAAAGCCGTTTTCGTTTTTCGGCTCCTAGGTAGCTTTTCGTCCCGTTTTTTCGACGCTGATCTGCTTCTGAGAGCCACGAGAAGCGTTTGTCATGGAAAAATCGAGGATGAAGTTTATCGCGAACAGTGCCTTTAAAAATGGGGTTCCACCACCGGTTCTTACTAGTCATCTAGCACTTTTTCATAGAATGTTGATGCGACCGTCAAACAACATAAAAAGCAGTTACGGCACAAGCTCTACATGCAGAAAACTTTCGTAAACGGTTTTGGCACGAAATTCGACTTCATATATACACTGTGTTCCGATTGACATTTCTTTACAATTGAAGGTTTTTCATGTGCTCCTTCGACATTTTCGTTCTCTAGTCGAACTCGCCCTCGAAGGCAGGGTTCGCGATAAAAATTGTTTGTTGTGTTACCCCCATGGAGTGGTAGATCTGGGGAACAAAAAAAAGAAAATAAGAAAAAAATGGAGAGAAAACGCCCAGGAACAAGTTATTGCTTGGTGTTCTCCCGCCCCCAATTCGAATTTAGTGCAAAAGCCTATTTGTCAACTTTTATACTTCTTCTAAAGTAATTTCTGAGCTTTTCTGGAGACTACTGACTACATTACCAGCAAAATAAAAGGCGGATAAACAAGCATTAATGGAAACCTAGTCAATTGGGCCGACACCGGTAATTAGCCGTTATACTTTGTTTTTGAGCGTTTTTCCCGGGAAGTTCCGGGCTTTTCCACTTTTTTTTGTGTAGACCAAATCTACATTCTCATGAAGGAAGCTCAAAAGTCGTTTTTACAGCGAAACCTGCCTTTAATCGACTCAATTGAAAGTCAAATGTCTGAAGAAGTGAAATTTTCGAGAATTGAAAAGTCGAAAGAATGGAAATTCAAAGATGTTCGAAAATCCAAGAGATATAAAAATCGAACATATTTGGAAACCAACAAAAAAACTACGAACATATCCTCTAGTTCGAAGGCAAATTTACTCTTCTCCTTCGCGCGCTTGTACATAACGAGGGTAGAGCCAGCGAGAAAGTGTGGGGAGGATACGCAGCATACGCGCGCAGACGCACGCGATCAACGGAAATAAATTTCACTCCGAAACAGAGGATGCATGAAAGTAGAAAAATGAAATTCCGAATATGTTAGAAAGTTGAGAACCCGAAAAGTTATAATTAAGATCTATTTGAGAACTGAAGACCAGGTGAAACATCGACTCGATACAGAAAAAAACTTAAAGGAGCAGTTCATACTGCGCAGTAGAACCATAAACAAAGCCGAAGCTCATCAAGCCGAAGCTCATCAAGCCAGAAATTTTTTTTTTGAAACATCTGAAAGATAATTTTTCCGGACCACTGTCGTGGAAAGAAGATAAGGTGGCATCTAGAGTTCTGCGATCTGCGAGTTGCTCGCAATGCGAGAGATTGGGGGCGTGGCCTAGAAACTTTCGCAACTAGCTTTTAGGCCTACTTCACGCTTCCATCATTGATCACCACGACACCATCCTTTGAATACTGATCGACGTGCGATGCGATTGTGATCGATACTTATTGTTATCATGTCGTCGCATCGCCCGGCGATGTTAGTCTG